>VDFB02052795.1:78960-221662 GCA_007258455.2 Sequoia sempervirens | reverse complement strand
CTTCATTAGTTTTACGCAGTTAAATCAGTTCATCTAGGGATATTCCATCCATATCATATTAATTTTTTAATGTGAGCATTGCATTTGGCCCATCTTTCTCCTTTTAGGCGAAAAACCCTAGAAGTGATAGAAAGCAAGTGGGTACCAAAAATATATGCTACAAGGGGATAGCCCATGCTCATTTTGTAGACACATTTTTTGATATACAACCTGATTTATACATGTATACACATTCATTGACTCATTTTTTGATAGCCTCTTGTATATGTACCTTTGATGATATTGGCATACACATTAACTATGATATTTGTACCATGACATTCAGATTTTGATGATATATATGAGATGACTCGATTCGGTTATGATGTGATGTGATGTTGTATTTAATTTTATGATTTATGATCATGTATGGATGTAAATGTTGATGTTATGGATGTATTTCTTTATGTATGCTTATGATATGATACGATCTATGATGCAATATTTATGTGATGCGATGTATGATAAATGTTATGGATGTTGTATTCTCTTTTTCAATATCTTTCTATGGCATGAAATGAGATGGATGTATTTACCTTGTGCATATTTTGTATATGATGATGTCATGATTATGAGATGATATGCAAATAATATGATATGATTATGTAGGATGTATGTATGTTGAAGGTTTGTGGATGCATGATGGATGCATTATGATTTTTGTTGACTGTCATGATAGCATGTTAGTGCGGAAAGAAAATAGAAGAATAAGATGAATAGATTGACCCTTGATTTCAAGATTGATTCAAAAGTCCAACAAGCCTAGGATTCTTTGATAATTTATTAGATATGGTGATGAGATTGATGATATGCTCATTTATGGGATTGGGACACTTCATCATTCCTTATTTTTGATATAACACAGACATGATGCATCAAGGTATTGATAATTAGGATGTTGTATCTAGTGCGATGGACTTTGACTCTGTAAAAAGATAGGATGATCCTTGTTCACACATTGACATATGGAAACCTTGTTGGAATGTAGTTTAGAAGTTTAGAATATTTCGGGCCAAAGAATATGCAATAGTCAACAATCTACTTTAAACAACCTCCCTACACACAACTAATCAAGTATGCACCAAGATTATTTTACAAGAATACCCCACAAGCACAACAAATGAAAGATAATAATCAATGCCCTATTCCTTTCTCTCTAAATCGTTTAGACATCATTGAGAGGTCCTTATAATGGGTCCATAAGGTAAATTATAAGAAAAGATTAAAAAAAATAGTTAATATTATCTATGTCTCTTGCCAAAGTAACGTAGCTAAGGTGATTTATGATGATGATGTCCATTGTAGGAAGGATACATCATAGGACATGTTTATCAGAGGTTTTGACCAAGACTAAGTGTTTGAAAGGCCATTGATACAAATGTTATTGACTTGTTTACCTATGATCTAGACTTTAAATTTTGAAATTTAGGTTCACACTTCATGACTTGTCATACTTGTTTTCCCAGAGGGTGAAAATGACGATTGATTTATTATGGTTGAAAGTTTATTGCGGGTGAAATGAAATGGGATGGGTGGTTTTGGAGTTTTTGGAATATTTCAATACAAAGACCACATAGTTCGATTGACCTTGCCCTGTTTACTGATGAGATATGAACACTTTATGGATTTATCAGTTTATTGCAATGGGATCCTGAAGGACTGAACTAAAGTGTCTCGAGGGCACATCAGTGATGGCCTTGCCTACGCTTAAGCTTAGAGACAACGTAGTTTGACAAGGTAATGTTTTTGAATTTTTTTTTATGTTTTAACTTGTTTAGAGTTTTGATGTGTTTTGGATGTTTTAGATTTTGACTTCACAATTTTTTGAATGTTTTTAGAATTTGGCTATACAAGATTTTGATGTTTTTGGACTTTAATGAGGTTTTCAAATGTTTTGGGATTTTTTGAGAGATTTTGAGGTAAACAATACTTAGATCATGATGTCGATGTCACATTGTGAGATATAAGACATGGATCAAGAGTTGTTTGAAAACAAGAGAGAAATAACCTACCCCCAGTGTCTATCAATGCTTCATAATTCAATGGACAAACCAAGATAGGTAATGTATATGAAAAGATTTCAACAAAGTTTTATCATGATAGATATGGGCTACTAGACTTCATGAGACAAAAATGGTAAAGAGACTAACAAGAGCTTGTCACGAGTAGAGTCGAAGTATACACCAAACCTTTGTCTAGATCAAGATAAGCTGGATTGGATGGATGAAGGGAACATTGGATTTATGATGACAAGGGTGAGATACTTTTGTCTGAGAAGGATCATATAGATGCTTGATTCTACTCATGTTTCCTGTTTTCCAGGTTTTCATCATAGTACATGCCCAAAGTGCCATCGTAGTGGTTTTCTTTGGAGGACGATTTTTATTTTTTCTATTTTCTTGATTTTTTGATTTTTTGATTTTGATTTTTTTGAAAATTTTACCCTCATGTTGAACCACCTTATGGTATTGATGTAGAGGCCACTTTCATAACATGCCAACAATATCCTGCTTGAACAAGCTGCTTTGCTAATATATGAGCACTTGAATGCAACATTTGAGAACTCTGGTTTGTCTTGTGGATACCATAATTAACCTTTTCTATGTGTGTACATCACGATAGAGTGCCTTCAAAATCCTTATGGTGAAGGGTAGTTTCCAGCACATGGTCAATGCAAGAATTGGATATCATGAATGGAATGGACGATGACATGTATGAAGGAATATGAGATGTATTGGTCGATGGTTTGGAACCTTTGACTCTCCAAACTTGGGAAGATGAGTAATGATGGGCGGGAATGAAGGTTTTCATGGAATTAGGACCAACTACTAGATATACTTCATTGCTTTCTTGAGAAGCCTACTTTTGTATTTGAGGATGCTTTTGATGGATACATTTCCCTTTTGGACTTTTCCCCATAGTTTCTTTGACTAATGGAGTATCATTGGGATGATTTTCTTTTGCATTCTTTGGTATCCATTTGTATTTTCTTTGTCCTTTTTGCTTTACTGCTTCATTTCCTTTGATGATATTATCCTTGTTTTGATAGGAATGTTTATTTTTACGTTGGTCTTAGTTTGTGTATGAGATGATGGGTGGATGACGATTCATGATACGACTAGTTGTAGTGTTGACAATATTTTCCTCATAAGAATCCTTCGTGCCCCATATGTTGATGTTTACTTTAGACAAGATTGCCCCCGGCGTTGTGAAGGTATTAACAATACTTAATCCTTTGCCTTGATAATGTATCCTCTGATCCATAGCTACTAAATATGACTTCGTGAACACATGGCATTGCTACGAGTTCTTGTTGTTCAAGAATATTAACTATTTACTCAAATTCTATGAAATCATTATTTGTTGATACTACTTCAAAAGATGTCGATGTTGATTCAAATGATGTTGATGATGCACAGTCACTATAAGGATCAAGAATCTCAACCACTGCTTGTTCTTGTGTGGGGATATCAAGAGTGGGAGACTCTTGTTTTGGATGAAGAACGTCTATATTTCCATCAGAAAGAAACATCTCAGGGGTAATATTGGGGACATCTTTAGAGTTTAAAATGGATTGGAAGATGTCCCTCAACTCTTGATGAAACTCTAGGGATAGGGGTTCTTGATCCTGACTCAATTCAGAGTAACTTTCATGTCGATGTTGATTCAAATGATGTTGATGATGCACAATCACTGTAAGGATCAAGAATCTCAACCACTGCTTGCTCTTGTGTGGGGATATCAAGAGTGGGAGACTCTTGTTTTGGATGAAGAACGTCTATATTTCCATCAGAAAGAAACATCTCAGGGGTAATATCGAGGACATCTTTAGAGTTTAAAATGGATTGGAAGATGTCCCTCAACTCTTGATGAAACTCTAGGGATAGGGGTTCTTGATCCTGACTCAATTCAGAGTAACTTTCATTATCCTCAAGAGCCTCCTCTTGACATGATCCTTGGTTGGATGATACATCATTGGTAAAAGACCCTTCACAACCTTTGGTAGGTATGGGTGCAACAAGGGATATTTTTTGCTCCTTTGGAACTTCTTCAATATGCCCAATAATTGAGTCATATGTGGGATAGATATCACAATCTGATACAAATTTGATGTCATTACGATATGAAATATTGCTAGACACCATTGGTTGGTTTGGAATTTATTTTAAAAGAGTATCTTGATATGTGTTTGATTCCTCATGTTGCGATGAATGAATAACATGAATGTGTCCCACCGTGGTATCATGGGTATGGTTTACATTGTTTGAAGTTGATGCCTTTCCTAAATCTTTTTTTATTCATGATTAGGCATAGGGTTTGTGTAAATTTTAAGATTTTTATTCCTATATTTTTTATCAACTCCAATGTCTCCTTGTTCAATAAGATCTTGTATTAGATGTTTGAGTCTAAAACAATTTTGTGTGTTATGAACTTTATATCGATAAAATTCATAAAAAATTATCTTCTCTATAGCTAGGAGGTTTGACACTTGGCTCTTGATAGTCTGAGAAATTTGGGAGTGTGATAAGGTTAGACTATATCAACTTCTTCAACACATCCTCCATAGGTTACCCTAAGGGAGTGAATTGTCGCTTAGGAGCACTATTGTTCTTTGTGGTCCACATTGAGTGTTTGTAACATTGATTGTTGGTTGATTGTTTGGTGGTGGCGTGGATGGCTGTTTTGTGTTCATGGTTTGGGTGTTTGCTTGCCTAGGAGCAGTTAATACCACCTTTGCATCAACAACATCTTCACTAGTAACATTCTTGTTCTTGGCCCAAAAGCAGGGCTTGTCGTTAGAACTAGTGGATGGGTGGTTGTCTTTATACACTTGTGTGGTTCCCTATGAGATTAGGGCTCTCTCGATGTTGAGGGCCCTGGGGATAAGCTCGTCATATGTGGTGAAACATTGCATCTTTAATTGGAAGGATAAATCTATGTCAATATTTTCTATGATGATCCCTACTTGTTGTTCTTTAGGAATGGGCCACTTGCTCTTACTAGCTCTTTGCCTCCACCTTTGTAGGAAATTCATGAAAGATTCTCCTTTGTTTTTCTTTAGAGTATACAACTCTTCTAATCTTACATCCATGTCTAGGTTATAGGATAAATGGTTTATGAAACTATCAATTAATTATTGGAAGGTTTTGATACCTGGAGGCAACTATGAGAACTAATAGATTGTTGGACCCACCAAATTGTGTGGGAAGAGGCGTATCAAGTAGGAATCATTGTAGGCAACCTCCATACACATGACGTGGAATTCTTTGATGTGACCCACATATTTTCCCCTCCCTTTGTATTTATCAAATTTTGGGACCTCAAAACTAGGTGGGAAAGGTACCATTGCGATGTTTCTATCAAAGGGGTATGGATAGAAGTTTTGTTGTGCATGCAACTTCTTCATTTTTCCCATTTGAATGTCCTGGATTTGTTGTGTGAGCACCTTGAGCGGTGATGACACATCATCTTGCGAATTTGGTGCAGGAGCATATGTTATGTATTGCGGGATGGTGGATGAGTTGTAAGTGGGGTTTTGATATGACGGGGTGTTATATGGTGTGTAGGATGGATTCTGATATTGTGAAGGTGAGGGTGATAGAGGTGGTGGTGTATATTCTCCTTGTGCAATTGGATTTACAACATTTTGTTGGGGATTATATTACAAACCCTACTATTTTTTTTGCACAAGCATGTGTTGTTGTTGGGCGTGTTGTTGTGCTAGCAATGTTTGTTGTTAGGCTTGTTGATGTTGTTGTGCGATCAAGGCTTGTTGTTGAGCTTGTTGCTATTGCAAGGCTTGTGCTTGGGCTTGTTGTTGTTGCAATGCTTGTTGTTACAAAGATTGAGCTTGATCTTGTTGTGCTTGCAACACTTGTTGATAAGCCTGTTACAAAGCTAGAGTGTGGGCTTGTTGTTGTTGCAATGCTTGTTGATAAGTTTTTGTTGTTGCAATATGAAAGCGTTTTGATTTTGGGGTATGTGAGATGCATTTTGAGTGACCATGGTGGGAGTGAGTTGTGGGTTGATTTGAGCTATCATTCATTGTAAAATTGTTGATTGGGATGGAGAAATGTAGGTTTGGGGCCTTGTTTGATTTTGCATGGCTTGAGGGACTAATGGGAAAGATGAGGGTGCCATTTGGTGTTGCGATATCAATGGAATATTTAGACCTTGGGTCAATTGATTAGAAGGGTTCCCTTGATTGATATGTAGAGGGTTCCCCTGTTGTGTTTGATTGGGGGCCAAGGTATTATCTTGGTTGATGGGATTTGTGATCAATGTATTGCTTTGATTTGGATTGATGATAGATGGGGCTGAGGTGTTTTATGGAACTAATGGTTTTGATTGGCCAATGGGGTGGTTGGATGAAGATGTCCCTTGTTGTGTTAAGGGTTGACTTTGTGTAAGGGTTTTAGCTTTCCCTTGTTGTCCTTCTTGAGGCACTTGGTTCACATTACTTTATGTAACGTTGGGCAAGCTTTGGGTACTTGTGGTGGTGATGGAGGAAGATGGTTACGCTCGAAATGTTGAGGTTGTCATTATTTCATGGAATGTGAGGGGTACGTATGGATGTAGAGGATGTTGAGGAATGTTGGTGGAAGAATGTGATGGAGAACCAAATGTTGGTGTCCAACTTGTGTTTAGGGGAAGGTTGGTGTTTTGAGTACCCAAAAGTGTGTTGCCTTCTACATTAGGTGTGAGACCAAGGTTTGTTGTAATCCTAGTTGCAAGACTAGGAGTTGATGTTTGACTTGGCACAAGGGATGGAGTAGGTTGATTTATAGATTGAGTCAATCCCTGTGCCAAGGGTTGTACGATGAAAGTTGGGGGAATTGAAGCCACATTCTCTAAGGTTTGTTCCCTAATTGTATCAAAGTCAAATGTACAAGGGATTTTAGCCCCTTGTTTTGCTAAAGTTAGCATGTATTGGGTAGGGTTATTTTTTCATCAAAGTGTTAATGATGGGGCTTGTCTTAGGATCTTGTTGATATTCAAGGATTTCTTCTTTTGTGAGCTCATGGGGGTTGTTTGTGACATATTCTACCTCATACCCTTTGTCTAATGGATTTGTGGTTGTTGTGAGGGGGTAGAATGGCTCCTTGGATTGAATTCTTGTGGGATAGTATCACTTGTGGTATATGTGGTTTTGGTTTGCTCCATGTTTCTCCTGTGTTGTGACCTTATTATAACCATAAATTATGGGTGTACAATGTGAGAGGTGTGTTAAGATTTATAGTATTGAAACTCTCTAATTGACCCAATTTAGACAAAAGGGACCCTCTAAGTTGTTTTGGACCAATGATGTGAGTAGATGATGAAAATGGTGAGTGATATGGGGGATGAACTTTCTAAATTTTTGGACAACACTTTTAGACTTAAAGGCTTCTGGATGCCTTGACACCTGACAAAGAGACGGATTTAACGCCGAGGCGGATTAACGGATTGTTTCGATATCCATCTGCGATGGCCCCGCCACCACACCTGCACCTGTCCTGATCCACACTGGCATTTCATCCTGAGTTCCCAGAATCCTGATGTTTACTTTTGTTTCACTTTGTTACTCGGGAGTCAACGTGTTTCCTAAATAAACCCAATGTGCGGTGTGTTCATTTAGTCTATTTAACTTTGATTTAGTGAGATTGCTTTATTACCACATCAAGATGTCTTAATTAAGTTCAAACTAAAAATATCTATGACTTAATCCATTTTCATTCCACAAAGTTCATTATGTGAAAATCAAGAAGCTAAGGCCATAGTTCCCTATGTTGACTTTGGAAAGTGTGAATTAAGATATGAGTCCAAATATTTAGAAGCCTCTAAAGATAAAATCCTTAGGGACAAGCAAAAATATAGGAATTTTCAAAAGGTATTCACACTAAGTCCAAAGGGTTTGAAATTTGATGATCATGTTGATGTGTGTTTAAGTTGTTTTGAAACCAAGCAATGTGTCAAATTGACTCAAGAAGCAATAACAATCCTAGCTCAAGTGGGTATGTTATTCTTGCTAGGCTTACCTCATGCCCCAAAGGGATGATTTTACATGCAACTTATGGAGGGAACAAAAGCAAAAGAGTCCATTCTCTTTAAGCCTTTATGCCTAAACCATAAATTGGACTTGGTAAGTAACTTCTTGGAAGTAAATTCCAATGCACCACTTTAAAGAATGCTTCGAAAAGACAAGGTTGGCTACTACACAAATGTTTTAATGAAAACAAATCGAGAACATCGAGACGGATTCTACCATCTGCAAGCCATTTAAGGCATTAAACCATTCCCTTATGGCCCTATGTCAGGAGTTGGATTAGGTGTAGTATGTTGTTTCCACAGATTGAAGTTACTATTTTTCAAGTTCGTAACCTTTATATAGCCCTCCAAGGTAAACATGCTTTGATTGAGAGTCACTTAGATGAGTTATTGATGCAGGAGCATCCAGGGTGTAAGAGAAATCTTGCATCACCCAAAAAAAATGTTGTTTCTTTTCAATAAGGGCTAAATTTGGTAGGGTTACTATTTAGTAAGTTTGCATTTATGCACAGTTGGACACAAAATCTTACACAGACCTCCAAAATGGTAAATTGAAGCCAATGGCAAAGAAATCACTTCAATACCATTTGTCATTTAAGAGATTAAAATTTTAATTTTTGAAAATCCTAGTAAAATCTTCGGGTTCAATTTTGATGCAATTAGAGGCTCTGGATGGGCTTGAAAATTGGTGGAAAACAAAAGTAGCTAGCCTTTAGGCCCCACTTTTTGCGCAATATTTTCTCGAGACCTTTCTGAAAAGGTATTATAATTGAAAATTTGATGGTTGGATCAAAAGTTATGATCCCACGAAGTTGTAATACCAAAATTAATAAAATTTCAAAATATCTTCTTGAGGAAGTTACACTTTCTAGAAGTCTCTAGGGTAGTTACACCTTCCAAATAAAGGATGTAAAGGGGGGGCTACAGAGAGGGGGGCGAGAGCAGAGTAGATGGTGGCTCTAATTTGCAGATTTGCAGATTTATGTAATAAAAAAGCCCATGTGATGGCAAATATAATGTTGTAATTTCATTTTCATTTCAGTGATAATAGAAAATATTTGCTCTCCTTCTTGCATTTTTTTTGTGCCATTATTTTTTGTTTTTGTGAGTTTTAGATTGTAAGGGGGGTGCCCTTCATCAATTATCCATTATGGGATGTATCTCATTAGTAGGCCCTCTCATAATAAGAAAAATGTTATTTCTCTTCACCCCATATCACATGAAGTGTTCTTAGGGTGACTCAAAATAAGAAAGTTTGTATGCTTGAGTGTTTCTCTTCACCCAAGATCGCACGAAGTGCAAGGGGAGTGTATACGCATTACAAGTATACTTAAACAAAGCAAGCATGTCAAACACTCATTCATTTTAACCCAATTGCAAAATGACTTCATTTTAAGCACCAATAGAAGTGTTTGTTTTGTTCAATTTTGACCAATATCGCAAAATGAGGTTGTATGGGTTCAATTTTAACCAACTTTGAAAAGACTTAAAGCTTTTGTGAATTTTAAGCCCAATTAAAAGCTAGTTTCCTTAAGATTGTAAGTTTTAAAACCCAATGGAAATTTATTAGTCCTAAAACATAAAGCAAAGTAGCATATGATGGTTTATAATTGTCCCATAAGTGTTAAAAACACTTTTACAATGTATGGTCAAATGATAGCATGCTCCTTCACTTCAAGTTTTTCCAAATCTACAAAATTAGTTAGCCTCACAAAAACAAAACCAGATGTTAGTAAAAGATCAGAGAGTGTATGAAACCAAAAATTTAAAACACACATGAAAAGTTGATTCTCTGCTTTACATGTAATATCATCATTGTTTTGCAATAGCGTTATTGTTTGAATTGTAATAGTGTCGTTGAAATTCAATTTCATCACTCTAGTGAAATGCAATAATGTCACTCTGCACAAACCAGTGACCTCAATAGTGTCAGAATATCAATAGTGTCACCATATTCAAAATCACAAAATTAATCAAAAGTATAATAGCATCACAATATTTCAAACGTGTTGCTACATAAAAAACAAAGGCATCGCCATATGCAAATGCATCGTTGTAGCCGTCAAATGCGTCACTATATCTATAAAGTGTAAAACATGATAATCTCAAGAGAAATTCATTAGATTTGGTTAGTATAGCCCTCCTTCTAGCACCAAAGTGTGAACATAGTCATAGTATGAGTTAAATACACCATATCCAAATGAATTTAAGCTATATTTAACTAACTAAGCTATAATCCCAATGAGATGTTTGAAAGCTTCAAAAAACAAGCAACCAGTAAACTAAGCATGAAATAAACCATGAAAGCATAAAAAAAACTTAATCTAGAACTCCAAACCTTATCCCATTGGGGGAGTGGTGTCATATTGATATGGAATAATGACCCTTTCCTAATCCCTTAGATAAAATGAACATCTAATTGAACTCCATTGATGAAAGCTTGAGCTAAAATGGATGAAACTATGCTATGGGTGGATGAAAAAGATGAAAAAGCTTGATAATGGATGCAAGGATGAATAAAGATAGTATTCAAATGAGCAACATAATTTTTTTTTGATGGAAGTGGATCTGTTTATCTCCAAATGTGAGGTATTTATAGGAGAGAAAATGAAGAATCAAGGGTCAAGATCAAATGGATCAATCAATGGTCAAGATGGAATCAAGGGTGAAGACATGGATCAAGGATTCTCATCAATGGATGAGAATAAAATATCACATGGATCAAATAATCAATCAAGGGCTCACAATGATTCAAAAAAATACACTTTCAAATTTGTTAGAAAGTTTGTTACAAAGCTTGTTAGGAAAGAATATTCCATTTTTTGGAGCTAAATAGGAGAATATTCCTTTGGAATATTCCTTATGCAAGTGGATGGGTGAGAAAAATTAGTAATTAGTTGTGACCAATGACATGTAGTATAGGTTAACTACACCTGATCCATACAAATTTGAGGCATATTTATTCCACTAAGCATTAATCCCAATAAGATATTCAATATCAATAAAAACGAATAAGCCATTAAAACTAACATTCTTAAAACACGAAAAGCTTGACAAAAATCTACTCTAAGATATTGAATCTTATCCTATTGGGGGAGTGGTGTGACATTGATGTGGAATGGAGACCCTTTCCCAATCCCTTGGATAATATGAGCCTTTCCAATTGATTTTATTGATTAAAATTGATAGAAACTAATAGAAAAGATGAACAAAAACATGATAAAAACTAGATTAACATGATAAAAGCTAAGATGTTTGATGTAAATGTATGAAAACCTATTCTAAATGTGTAGAAGATCCAAAGATGCAAGCCCTAAATTCCAAAATATACTAAATGAATGCAAACTAAGTTATCATGGAAGTCATTAATGGATGTTAAGCTAACAATGCATGAAAATTAATCTAAAATGCTTATCAAATGTAAAACATGAGTGCAAATGGGTGTGAGTTTCAACAACATAAGTTTGCTATCAAAAGATAGATCTCTATTCAATAGATGCAAAGCCTATTTATAAAATAGGCAAAAAGAAACCGATGGTTAAGATTGAAAGAATCAATCAATGTTCAGGATGGAAAGAAGATGGAGGCATGGATCATGGATTCCCATCAAGGGTTGAGAATGCAAGTTGATATTTAATCAAGGGCTCACAATCATGCAAAGAAGCACACTTTCAAAGCTTGCTCAAGAAGTTTGTTGAAAGTTTGTTACAGAGAAGAATATTCCCTTTTTTGAATGAGTGTAAAGGGAGAATATTCTCAAAGAATATTCTCATGCAAGTGGATGAGGAAAATTAGCATTTAGCAAATTAAAGCAAAGTTTTAATGTGCAAAGGGGAGGGATATTCCATAGGAATATTCCCTTTTGGAGGAATTTAATATTTAGCATTAAATAATTTATTTATTTAATGAAAGGTGGTGAGATTAGGATATTTAATTAATTAAATAACTAGGATAACTAAAATTTATTTAATTAAATAAGAAGATATAAGAAGGCTAATTAAATAATTTGCATTATTCTATTAGACATGATGAAAGGTGAATATGAAAAAGAGTGAATTAACCTAATTAGATTAATAGATGAATATAAGGCCTTTGATTAATTAACTAGGTTAATTTAATCAAATAAGTGAAAAGAGGATGGATTTTAAGACGAAATGATGTTAGCATATCAGATGTCAGTGTGTAGTATCATTCAGGACATTTTTAAGTGTCTACATTAGTTAATTAAAACAAAGTTTTAATTGTGCAAGTTGAGGAATATTAGGATGCTCATTAAATAATTTATTTATTTAGTGAAAAAGGGGATGCAAATGACGTTTAATTTAATAATTTAGGATTATTCAATTAAATGAGAGGACATAAGGGGGTTTAAATTAATTAATTTGCATTATTCAATTAAACAGGATGAAAGGTTGATGTGAAAGGTGATGAATTAACCTAATAACATTAATTAGATTAATAGATGAAAATGATGCATTTAATTAAATAACTAGGCTTATTTAATTAAACAGGCAATAAGAAGATGAATTTTAGGTTGAAACGATGTTAGTGATCGGATTCAAGTGTGTAATACCATTCAGGGAAATTTTAAGTGTTTATAGATTTTTATAATTATTTTTATGACATTTTAGCTCTCTAAACAAATGTTTTATTTACCTTAATATGTAAAACTCTTCTTAAATTTTGGTGGGAATTTGGCACAAAAAATTTCACGCTCAATATTTTATATTTATTTCTTACTATCAGATTTGTTGGTCGTAAACTTGTTGTTGTATCAAAGATTATTCCCCTGCATGTAGGTGGCTTTATTGTTGAGACCAAAGTTGTGATTTGATAAAGTTCATTGTTATTTCTATTTTTTCTCTAATATCTCACTTGTATCAACATCAAAACCCTATATATTAGTTGGAATCACACACATATTATCAAATTGTTTCTTCTCACTTTGTAACTCTGCTTTTTTATTGCTACATACATATCCAATCAATGGTTGTAAAATTGTTCCTTTTAAGTTTTTATCTTGATTATGAGACATTATTTCTGATACATTGCAACACATTTGCTATTACAGGCCAGCCAAAGAGGCATCTTCTAAGAATAGATTGGAGTGTATTTGTAAGTGCAAAGAGACTTTTTGTTGGTGAAGCGGTCCTTTTGATAAGGTAACCCTACAAATCTATTTGGAACCATTAGTACATAAATTTCATAAATTGGGTTGTTTTAAGTTTTATGATTTATCTATATTATAAATAATTGCATGATTTGCATTTAACATAATTTAAGAGTCAATTCACAATGTTAGGCATGTCTTCTAGTTCTTGATATAAAAAACAAAGTGCACGTATTCTATAGCAACAATGCATGGTGTTCACACTGTTTTTAGAAAATAGAGAAATTTCCTTTCCAAAAGTTGTATCAAATATTATTCCCCTACATGCCAGTGGGTTTATTGCTGGGTATATCATTCCTAGATTGTCTACTAACAATGGGCTACTCCTACATAAAAGCTTAAAAGTTAAAACTAAATCAATATTAGTCATTTACAACCTTTTAAATAGAATAATAAAAAATATCTAAAGTTATCATGCTCGTGAAATTCATAAAACTTAGTAAAAACAACTAATATTAGCTATGTGACTACTATAATGAACTGTGCAACCTTATATTATTGAACAACCAATCAATAGTAGGAAAAAATCAACAAAAAAATGGTGTTTATCACTGATGTTAAGTGGAAGAGGTAAGAAAATTTGTATTTGATTTTTTTAATTCAAGTTCAAATATATTTTATATATTATGCAAAATGTATAATGATAGAAAAATTATATTTTTTTTGTGGCTACGTAGAATGTTATCTATTTCAACAAATCAAAATGAAGAATTGAAATAATTCATAAAATCAAATGTATTATGTCAAGAATTAACACTTTTGAGGTTTATGGATGATGGGCCATATTGGTATGGATGGGGGGTTCAATTTTACAAAGGTAATTGTATTGATGGGAAGATTAAAATCAAAATCGAAGCATGGACATGGTATTCTAATGTGGCTGAGAGTGACAATTAGATCGAATTAGTAAATTTAATCATGTTTTATTGGCCTTATTGTTACCCTCAACTTGTGCTTTGTTGTACATACCCTCCAGGATTTATGGTCAACCATTTATTGACATTGTGGGTAACCATGTAATTGAACATGTCACAGAAACATTACTCGCCAATAAGTTGATTATGGATTACAGCGAGGTATTCATTCCAAGATGCAGAATGGGGAAACCAAAAATATTTCAAAGAACAAGGACAAGGCCATTGAAGAAAACTTCTAAGACTTCTCAAGTTTGAGAGTTACATATCAGTAAAGAGATGTGTTTTATTATTTTTGATGATCTCCATGATATACTTGACATGTGTAAATATGTTAATCATAATTTTGTTATTGACGAAGAATTAAAAATTGTCATAAGTTGATTATGGATTATAGCGAGGTATTCATTCTAAGATGTGGAGTGGGGAAACAAAAAATATTTCAAAGAATAAGGATAAGGGCATTGAATAAAACTTCTAAGACTTCTCAAGTTTGAGAGTTACGTATTAGCAAAGACATGTGTTTTACTATTTTGGATTATCTCCATGATACACCTAACATGTGTAAATATGTTAATCATAATTCTGTTATTGACTAAGAATTTCAAATCTTTCTTGTCATAAATTTGCCCAAGTTATTTTTGTGCTTTCTGTGGTTCATTCTGTTGCATTTATTTATGGTCAGTTTTAATGGCAATTATTATTGTTTTTTTGTTGGCATTGATGGAATTGAATATAACAAAATATTTTCTTCTATGTGAATAAATCATATTTCAACTAAGGATTGATATTTTTGAAATAAACATGTATTTTTATCAACTATGTTTCCTAATGTAATGCATCACTTGAAACACTTGTACAACTTACAAATGCAAGGAGCACAATGTTTTATGAATGTTTGCTTACAATGAGTTGCTATTTTCAGTTTACTGGTAACCAAATTCTTAGGCTCCATATAACTTTGTTTCACTACTAGATTAGAAACACAAGAAAACATTTTTCTAAGACTGCCTCAAACCTTGCACAACATACTCTTGATCATAAGAACATTGACAAATTGTCAGTAACCTTAACAACCTGTAACTTGAACTTTATGAGATTTGTTCATTTTGACACTACATCCATAATCCATTCATCACCAATAAGTGCACAACTATTGATGGAAAGAGATTCAGTGGTAGTTCATTTCAATCCTCAACAAAAATCATTTATAGCAGCCTACCAGTCTTTAATGACAAACTTTTTCTAATTTCCTTACTTGGACTTATCTTGGAAGTTAAGTGACAAACTCGTTGTAATTTCCTTACTTGGACTCATTTTAGAAGTTAAGTGACAATCCCACTCTAATATTAATAACCCATAAAAGTATCTTATAAACTCTTTAATACAAACTTAAGCAACAATTTAGAATAATCCAAATCCCAGGCGTGCTAGGGGACCATGCTCTAAATGAGAACCAATATGTGTTGTATTCATGCAAAAACAATGTGAAGACAAAGGTTTCATGCTTAAAATTCCTCTCTAGCCAAGGATGCTTGGTAAAATCTAGACTTCCACTTGGTTGTTTTTTTAATTGTGCACAGAAAAGCTTAGCATGCTTGTCATACACTTACATTCTTATTGTCTATTTTATATTGCAGGATTCAATAGGCTAATGGTATGAACATACCACCATGAAAATCATAGCACATAACATGAAAATTACAATCATTAACTCGATATTAACCAAGATCTAATTACCTATAGTCGTGTTGCTTTTCCATATTACAATTAATTTTCTAATATTTGAATTTTATCCTTGTATTATAACATCAACATTCATGTAAATTTCAATTATTTTCCTTTCCTAACCTATATACCATCATTGGTGTGGTATTCTTCAGGTGTATGGTTCATGCATTTCCACTTGGAAGTTCACACCACTTGGGGATTGTCCACTGGGCCTTCATTGTGAAGAATGAAAAGAGTGTACTGCAAACATTGCCCCCACCTCCATCAAAATTTCCTCTTTGCTAATCAAAAACAGGTTGCCAATCTCATTTTTTAGTGTGCTCAAATGTAAGATTAATGCATTGAAACATAAACATCAATGACCTAGTTACTTTATAGGTTCCATAGATCTTTCTAGTCTCGGAGGATGGTGAAAGTTCATATCATTATCTTTACCTTATAATTCTTAAAGTGAAATACTATTTGTATCTAAATGTCTTAACTTTTAAATTATGTTTGGAGGTAGTGATGCAACCAAAGAAAGATATTTTAAATTGTATTTGTAACTTGTAGAATGTATGGGTTGGCCCTGGATCTAAACAAAGTGAAATGGATATTGCATAGAACTTTCAACGATTAAATGCAATCAATATTATTATTTGTTGCATTGATCTGTAGCACAATAGTTGCAACATATACACTAGGTTTGCATCCTCTTACTTGTTGGTAGTCAAGATTAATCTCACATTTTTCCTATGCCAAAACTATTTTGCCAATCTTAGGTAGGAACTTCGCTACCTTGTAGCTCTTGTTTATTTATCTTTTTTTTTTATGATGGTTTAAATATATTATAAAAGTTTTTATTTTCATTGTTTAATTTTGTTTGTAGTAAAGATTATATGGCAGGGACAAAAACAAAAAATGATTTCATATGTGTTTCATATATTTATATTAGTTTTTAAATATCAATACTTTGATGTGTAAATGGCTATCAAATTCAAGGTAAAAGGTAAGAGATTTTGTTAATATGCTCATCCCATTAGACTCCACCTCTTATTGCCACTATAGAATGTTTCTTGACATAACAAATGCATTTGATTAAGTAATAAAATTAACTTATACTTTAGAGTTGGAATTGAGATTGCAACAATTAAATACATCATTGAAGAAATTAATGTGGCTCTTAAATTGATAATTAATGATGAAAAGGTGATATATCATAAATTTAGAACTAATTAGCAAATACTCTATATTTTTAAGGTCAACTCGGTGAAGATCTATGATTCTACAAATTTATTGCTCTTCATTTAGGTTCAACTATGCATGTGAGAACCTAATCTCCACATGTGTGGATCTAAACAAATGCTTGTGAGAATGATTTGGTAGAATATGCCCTATCAGGATTCACTTGCCTTAATTTCAAATGTCTACTTAGTGTAAGGATAGCGAGTGATCATAGACCTTTATGAATGTGTTAGAATGTAGGGGTCATGTTCCCCTTGGATAGACCCCTAGAAAATTAACTTTGTGGCTCTAGTTGAAAGACTGAAAGATATCAAGAAAGTGTGCAATTGGCCTAAGATGATGTGCTTGGAATAACTATCTAATAAATGTGACAAGAGTGCTCTCATAAATGCTCTATTGACAAAACCTTATTATGCTCCTTGATAATTCATAGATGATAGATCTTTATATTTGGTAGCTTTCTAATGAATATTTTGTGACTCCTACATACAATGAGAGACTAAGTTAGACACATGTAAAATCTGCAAATGAGTGTGAGTCAAACAGATGAGGTTGCCAAATAATTTGATAATACAAAGTGTCATCAACTAATAGAGTAGAACACTTAGACTTGAGCTTGGCCAAAGAGAAAGGGAGTCCATGCAAGTTTACAATGGATGATGTGAAACCATACATGAATATTAAGAGCATGCTTAGTTGTGTAAGACTAATCTCAAAAGGAAAACTGTGATCTTCATCCTAATAAAATAATACAACAAGCCCAAGTTAGTATTGACAAACTTGTCCTAAATAATAGATTTGGCACTACCAATGATGAATGGATAACTCTTTTTGAGATCAATTCATCAACTTAGAAAACTAAAAATAATAATGCATTATCTTTCCACAAAATGTAGATTGGTTCATCAAGCTCCTACCCTTGAGGATAGCTAGCTAATAGTATCCTAAACCATACTTGGAAATGATGACATATGAACCCAACTAATTAGGATTAAATTTACCTTTCTCATCACTATCCTGAAGATTTCTCTAATTTTCCTTAAGGACAAGATCTCCAATCTCAAACTCAACAGAGGTGATTTTGATATGACTAAAGATGATTGAGAGCATTGAGGCAGAATTCATCAAGAATTTCTAATTCATGTAATCATGCAATATGATACTTCTTATAATCAATGAGGTGTCATAAGGAGAAACACACAAATGGAAGATCGATCTTATTTGCTATGATAATTTTAGAGCCAAAGATGAGGGAATATGGAGTCACACCAGTTGGTGTTCGAATGTTAGTGTGATATGTTCAAAGAGCAAGATTAAGTTGTAGGTGGCAGTCATAGCCAATGTCATTAACTATCTTTTTAAGGATTTTTAAGAGAGTTTTATTAGATCCTCTACTTGACCATTAGATCTTGTGGTCAGTATGGGGTGGATTGACAATGTTAGATATTGCAGCACTCACAGTGTGAATGCCATTATTTTTGAATGATTTTCTATTATCATTAATAATGACAAAAGGAATAAAAATGTTCGAAATGGCGCACAGTTTCAGTGGTATGCAATGGTTAGCTGTAGGGAACAAGTCTAAACAAGGGTTGGATGGCAGGAGAGAGCTTAGGTAGGAAAATGTGGAAGGCATATGGCATTCAGATAGATGGGAGAGGCCGCATAATAACAATCAACAACTCTTGGATGAGTCGTATAGAGGCTATGGTGCTTGTGGGAAACAACAGGGCGCATCCAGATTTTGGGGTCGTCAGGAGAGGGGCACATATAGAAATGAAGAGTTTAGAAGGCCAAGACAACAAGAGAGGGTTTTCAAAGGAAATGGTGGATTTGCAAGGCAGTAGGAACAGGATGGTTGGGTTCAAAATCCTAATCGCAGACCAAATAATCCTAAGACTATTTGGTAGCAGAAACAGCCACACATGAAATGGGAGGAGGCGAGGGAAGATTCATAGTTCGAGAAGACTCAAGCCATAGGTTCAATGGGCAGAAAAAAGATTTTGGGGGGTCGGGCTACTTTGGTGGTAAGCTCAGTCAAGCTTCAAGCGGACGTGTTGGGTTGGAGAATCTAGGGTTAATTGCAAAATAGTATGGAGCTTCTCTAAATTAGGAGTACCTAGCTAAATGGTGGAAGGATCATTGAGGCTCAGACCTTCAGTTTAAAACCCTTTAAAATGGGTTTTTTTTTTCTAGTGGTTTGTCCAACTAGAGAGTTGAGGGATGATATTGTGGATGGGGTTTGGGTCCTTGATGGTTGTGGCTTTTATCTTCGTAGTTGGGTAGTGGGTTTTAATCCTTCAACTCATGTATTGGAGATAGTTTAGGATTGGTATAGACTTTCTAATCTCCTACAAAATATTGGGAGTCAAGCATTCTAGAAGAGATTGGGAACCTTTGTCTGTGCTGAAGAGAGGAAGGATGTGAAGGAGGCTTCTTCCTATGTGAGAATTTGTGTTGAAAACAATCTGGTGAGGCATATTTGGGAAGAGATAGAATTAATTTCTGATTACAGGAGCTGGGTGCAGAAGCTTAGTGTTGACTCTCACACTAATCATTGCTTGGGTGCGACCCTTGGTTTGTAGATCCCCATTCAAAAAAGCTGGAAAAGCTAGGGAGGTGGGGTCTTCTTTGTTACTAGTTGAAAAGGAGACTAAAGCACATGCCTTAGTCAAGTCTACTCCAAAAGAGAATGGAAAAGTGTTAAGGTCAGTGGTGATTAGGATTCCTTCCTTGTCAAAATGGAGTGGTGGATGAGACTTGACTAATCCTCTGTTATTGCCTATGGAGAAAGAAAATAATAGGCCAGAACCAATGCAAGAAGATGTGTTGGAGCAGGATAAAGAATAGGATAGGACTCTGGGTGATAATATTTCAGAGGTTTTCAAAATTTTGGGGGAAGACTGCCAAAATTTGGAGCTGAACTCTTTGATTGAAGTTGGTAAAGAATTGGTGGAGCTGGCAGAAGTGGCGAAGAATAATTCATGGGCTTTTGAAGATGGGGATATGTTGGAAGACTCACCCATCGTTCATGAGTCTGAAAATGTGGTTGGATTCGAAGAAGGTTTTGGCTCTCAATCCGAGAAAGAAAGGAAAACCTCCCTTGGTTTGGAATCTGCTCGCAATAAGTTGGGTATCTGTTAGAAGGAGTTGTTTAAAACCACTCCGGATTGTGGTGAGAATAAGAAGCGGGGCAAAATTTCAAATTGGGAGAAACTCAAATGGGACGGAGAAGCAAATGGCTAAAAGAAAATAGACAACATGATGAAAGTAGGGAAGAGTGAGGCTCTTCCAAAACAACTATGAGGCTCCTTACTTGGAATGTTAGGGGTCTCAACGCCCCTAACAAATGGGGCCTAGTCTGTTAGGAATTGTAAGCAAAAAAATCAATTAAATGCAAATAAAAATTAAACAGAGGAATAAAAACACATAAATAATAACAAAGAGAGACAATATTTAACGCGGTTCACCCAAACTCGAGCTACATCCACCAATAGAGAGTCCAATATTATTATCTAGTAAATCGAACCGATTACAACCAGTAATCCTTGCAACTCAATACCGTTGCAAATGCTACAATACAATGTCAATAGAAACCCAAACCCTTAGCCTTTTATCAAGACTTATGTCAGTTATAAAATAGGGTTTTTTTATGTCGGCCAATAGAAAAATAGCACTCGATGACTGTATAAAATAATAAAAAATTGTGACCTCGTCTTGGGGGTGCTGCCCTCAAACCCCCGTTAAATAATTTGGGGGGAAACCGCACCGATAAAAGTGGGGAAAATTTAACCTCCGAGTCTGATTAGGCTCCATATACCAACATAATCAAGCAACATATTGAAGCTTGTCAAGCGAAAGTAGTTCTTTTGCAAGAAACAAAGCTTGGGGACCAAGATTTGGTTAAAGTTCAACAAAAAGTTAAAATTTTGGAAATCAATAGGGGTTGGAGGTTATGGTGCTTTGGGTGGCTTGTTAACTATATGGAAGCCTCAATTGGTTTTAGTGGAAGAAGTTTCTAATAGGAATTGGATAGCTTGTTGGGTAAGGAGTTTTCTTTCAAATCTCCAATTTTTGCTTATTAATGTTTATGGTCATTCTTCATGTTTGCAAAAAAGGAAAGTTTGGCAAGAGTAAGATCAAATTCTTAGCTGCCCTAGGTGGGATTTTTATCTATTGGGAGTGATTTCAATGTTATTTTAAGGCCTTCAGATAAAAGAGGTGGGGTGAGCAGAGTCCTCCAATCTCAAACAAACTTTCAGTACTTTGTGGAGAGAAATTCTTGGTTGAGTTGCAAACTGGGAATGGTAGCTTCATGTGGACTAACAGAAGGAAGGATTTTTTGTAGTATAGCATAAAAGCATGATAGATTTTTCTTTAAGGGGAATTTGGGAGCTTTTCCTTTCACAATGGATTGCAAAATCAATGCAGGAGTGGGTTCCAATCATTTTCCAGTCTAGTTGCAAATAGAAGGAGAAAGAGGTCCAATACGCTGCCCGTTCAAGTTTGAGATGATGTGGTTTAAAGACCAGAATATTTTGGGCTTGATCAAACAATGGTGGAATGATTGCAATTATGGAGGGACGAAGATGTTTAATATAGTCTCCAAATTGAAATATGTTAAGCAACAATGAAGACAATGGAATAAGGACCGCTTTAGAAATATTTTTGAGGAAAGGATTAAGATTGAAACTGAATTGGAAACTCT
Source organism: Sequoia sempervirens (assembly GCA_007258455.2). Lineage (NCBI taxonomy): Eukaryota > Viridiplantae > Streptophyta > Pinopsida > Cupressales > Cupressaceae > Sequoia > Sequoia sempervirens. Next base: position 199,848 of record VDFB02052795.1, on the reverse strand, counting down.
AGCAGAGGTTGTCATAAGTCAAGGGATGGATAATGAAAGATTTGAATAGGAGAAGACCCTGACTAAATTGAATGATCTCCTAGCAAAGGAAGAATTGTTTTGGAGATAAAAATCTAGGGGGATCTGGCTTAAAGCGGGTGATAGAAATACTAAATTTTTTCACAACTCAACAAAGGTTCAAAGGGAAATAAATAGGATTGTAAGTATTAAAGCAACTGATGGTCAATCTCTGGAGGACCATCAAGAGATCAAAGATTCGGTAGTGGAGTATTTTAGTAATCTCCTAAATGATTGGGAAGGTTCTAATTTGGGAGCCCAGCGGGAAATATTAGGGAACATTCCAGCTTTGGTCTTTGATTCACAAATGAAGGCTTTGAATGCTAAATTTTTGGAAGAAGAGATTAAAATTGTTGTTTTTGGTCTACACCCTGAGAAGGCTCTTGGACCAGATGGCTTTCTAGTGGCCTTTTTTCAGAAGTGTTGGGACTTTGTGGGCACAAAATTTACTAAGGCAATTGAGGACTCAAGATGTTCGGGGAAAATTTTAAAGGAGGTTAATAATTCCTTCATAGCGCTCATTCCAAAGAAAGAGAAGCCGAAATCCTGAGATGAATTTCATCCCATCTCCCTTTGCAACATTTTATATAAGATTCTAGCTAAGGCTATGGCTAATCGCCTTAAGAAAATTCTACCTTCCATCATCTCAGAAGAGCAAACATGGTTCATGTCGGGGAGGTCGATCCTAGATGGGGTAATAATAGCTCAAGAAGTAATTCACTCAGTTCAGAAGATGAAGAAACCATAAATGTTATTAAAATTGGACATAAAGAAAGCATATGACAGGGTGAATTGGTTTTTTTTGTTTAAGGTGTTAGAGGCCTTTGGGTTCCAAAAAGAATGGCTGGATTGGCTCTTTGGCTGGGTGGCTAGCTCGTGGTACTCAGTCTTATTGAATGGTTTGCCTGAAGGTTTTTTTACAGCTTCGCGGGGTTTAAGACAGTGAGACCCACTTTCCCCTTTCTTGTTTATAATTATGGCGGAAGCTTTGGGACGTTGGATTGATAAGGAAAGATGTAATGGTTGGGTGGAAGGTCTCCAAGTTACAAGTAGCCTACCTTCTATCACTCACCAACAATTCATAGATGATACTATGCTATTTGGGGTCACTTTGCTTAGAGAATCTCAAAGGTTAAAGGGAATTTTGGACAAATACACTTTGGCCTTAGGTCAGGAGCTAAATTTGGTAAAATCTGAAGCTTTTTTCTTCAATACGAGCAATACATTGAAGTTCAAATTTTGAGATGCTTGGGTTTTAGGAAAGGTCAGTTTCCATGTAAGTATTTGGGTCTTTCATTAGTCAAAGGTATTCAACATGAAGGAACTTGGAATCCTTTGATGGAAAAGGTTAAAGGTAAACTCGCTTCATGGAAGAGTCATTGGTTGTCCTGGGCTGGTAGGCTGACAATGTGAAAGTTTGTCATTGCTGCTCTTCCAATTTTCTTGATTTCATGTTTGCCTATGTTGGTAAGTGTGAGTAAATCTTTAAATGGATCAATGAAGAACTTCTTTCAGAATGGGAGTAGGGATAAGAAGAAGTTCCCATTAATTAAGTGGCAAAAGGTGTGCGAAAGAAAGGAAAAAGATGGTGCGGGGTTGAAAAATTTACTCTTGCAAAATAAGGCACTTGGGGCAAAATTGGCTTGGACAATTCACTCTCAACTAGAGCTAAAGTGGGTAAAAATTGTGAGAGCCAAATATTTGGATAATGAGGAAAATTGCTTTTTGAAGGCCAGATCGCTTCCCAATGGGTCTCATATTTGGAATTTTATTAAAAATGCTAGGGATCTAATATTGGATTATCTAACTTGGGAGGTTAAAGATGGTAGAGAGGCTCTTTTTTGGGAGGACTCCTAGGAAGGATTTCCCATCCTTAGCTATGGATCCTTCTCTGGATCAGGTCAAGGGAAAAATTAAACAGGTTTGGGGAGACAAAGGGATTACTTCGAAGACCCTGCAGTTCTTAAGGATGGTTGCTATAGATGGAGATGTTCTAGGCAACTGGGCTTGGGTATTCAAGACATGGAAGCTTTTGAGAAAGTTTTGAAAGGGAGATGTATTTGGGGGAGACAAGTTAGAGATAAAATTCGATGGAATGCTTTAGCAAAAGGGGTTTATTTTGCAAAGGTAGGTTGTGCAATCCTTGCCTCTTCAGGGGATGTCGTGCCAAATCTTCCATCTCAATTATGTTGGAACAAAGCCTGCCTTCCTAAGGTTGGCATCTTTACTTGGGCAGCGACTTAGGGTAGGGTGTTGACAGGAGATAGATTTGTAAAGTTAGGCTTCTATGGCCCCTCAAGGCGCCCTTTGTGTAAAAATACAGAGGAAACAGTTGACCATTTACTGCTAAATTGTCATTTTACGCAAGCTATTTGGGATTGGTTGTGTTTGAAGTTGCAGTGGAAAACAACTTTTCCTAAAAAATTGTTAGCAATGTTGAATTCTTGGTCGTCTCCCCTGAAGTAGTCTTTGTTTGGAAATCTTTGGTTGGTGTGTCCCTTGATTGTTTTATGGGAAGTTTGGAAGGAGAGGAATCGAAGGATCTTTCAAGAAAAGGAAATGTCTATTCCCAGGCTACAGTGTAAAATAGAGGCAAGTATAGTGGAATGTTTCAATGCAAGGGTGGAAGAGATGAACTCTAAAGGTCGTAATTTCTCATTTTGGGATTCTTTGATGTTGAAGAATTGGTTTGGAATAAAGGCTCCCGTGTTTGTAGGATAGGGGGTGTGGCGACAGTGGAAGAGTGTAGTAAGGTGGCTTGGTTCCCCCAAATCCGGGATGGGAAAAATTGAATTTTGATGGAGCTTCAAAGGGAAATCCTGGACCGTCTGGTGCAAGATGTGTAGTGAGGAATTGTAAAGGGGAAGTTATGGGGTCACTTGCAGCTGCTCTACCTTAGGGGACAAATAATGCAGCTAAATTTCAAGCTTTACTTCTTGGCTTGAATTTATGTAGAGAATTGAAAGTGAGCAAGGTAGTCATTGAGGGGGATTCCACTTTAGTCATCAATGCATTAAGGTCAAAGCAAATCTGGAACTGGAAGTTGGGTGAAAAGCTAGAAGTTGCTTTGGGTTGGATAGAAGAGTTTGATCAAGTTATGTTCAATTATATCTTGAGGGAAGGGAATGTGGAGGCAAATCTTCTTTCTAATATGGGTGTTGTTGGACTAGACAGAAAAGTGATAAGTGGCCATAAGGCATGAATCTTGTGGGTGGATGGGAGGGAAACCCTCTAAGCTGGTGGAGGGCATTGGTCAGTTGGCATAGGAGGCATACATGTCAGGCCGCTTGGTGGTGAGGTGGTAGTAGCTTTGAGATGTTGGCACCCATGTTAAAGTTGAAGTACAAGTTTTAATAAGTATGGTTTAAAGCACGTTTTCTAAGGAGTGCCTCACACTTAGAGCTGGAGATGCAGGATGAAATCAATGGTATAAGGACAACTTTCCAAGCTAAGACATGATGCTTCGTTCGTGTGGTGGCAGATTAGCTTGGAGCTTGTGGAAATTATTAATATGTGGAGGTGTCGGTTGCTTAGCACATTAATTTTGTTTTGGTATTGTTGCTCTATTAATGGTGGTGTGCTGGTAGGTTTCTTCTGCCTAGTCTTTGGAATCGTCAGTGGATTCCTATGGCTGGGTGTTCAAAATTTGTAATTGCGGTCTCGGCGGAGGGGTTGGTATGGTTTGGCGTGGATACCCTAGTTTTTTTGCATGCAACAGAGTGGCAAGTAGCCTTCAGGGATGTAACAGATCAAAGAATGAAAAGGATTTTGCTTAATAATGACCTGCTCATAGTTGTAGCAGTCAAAATGGTGTTGGGTAGTTGGCACATTGAACGAAAGGAATACGGGCGAGATAATGCGCACATATCTTCACGGTTCTTGGCATCCTTGCTCGACAACAGAGTCTCCAAGGAGGTGGCGAAGGAGCTGTTGGTTTGGTTGTTTAGAAAGGACCTAATAGGTGGTTTGGAAGTGGTGCTTAAGTCGGCTATCATAGGAACTGGAATTCCATGGCCTTCTGATATGGAGCTCTTGGCAAAGACGAACGAAGTTGTAAAGTTCTATCCATTTATTTTAGATTTGTCTGAGACAACTCTTATGCGACATAGGATGATCATGGCAGTGGTTGTGGAATACCTCAAGAAAATGTTTGTTTAATGGCGGCTGGTGGTGTCGACTAGGTAGAGGATTTTGCATCTTTTGCAAATTTGAATGGGTTTTTTGTAGTTTGTGGTTTGGTGGAGTTGGTTTCTGTCGAGGGAATTTTGTGTATGGCCAATAAGCACTGTTAAACTTGAAATGGATATGTTCTTATTCTCAGTGCTAGTTGGTGGCGGTTTGTTATCTTTTGGGTCTGGTTCGAAGTGTCTAAAAATCCTACATAGTAGACGTTTGTATGTTCTCTTTTTAATCTAATTAAAAAAAAGCCTTATGTATAAAAAAAATAATGATAGAAGGAATACCATAGTGACAAATAATATAATGAAGGATGAATTTTGATATCAGTTGTCCAATGGTATGGGTAAGAGGAATAGCTTCAACCCATTTGGTGAGGTATTCGGTGACAATGATTATGAATTTGTGGCCATTGGATGAAGATGGTGGATCTTATCAACAAGATAGAGGCCCCATTGTGAAAAGGGTTAGGGAGTGGTGATGGGTTGCAATGCTTGCAATGGTGCATGAATCAAATATCCATGCTATTAATAGGATAGAAATTTATTATATGCATCTTTCTCCACGGTCAACCAATAGTAGCATGTTCTCAAGAGTTTGTTGGATAAGATTATCTCACTAGTGTGGGCACCACATATATCTTAATGTACTTCTTTTATTGTGGCACAAGCCTCTTCCAAATTAAGGCATATAAGTAAGGTACCATCAAAACTCCTTTGATTTATTGTTTTACCACAGATGGTGAAATAGGATGAGTGATGGATAAGGGTTTTGTATTGTGTGCAAGATAGGCTAGGTGGTAATTTTTTTTTATGAATATAATTATATATTTAATGATACCAATATTAGACATCATACATGGGGACCAAAATGTTCTCGACTAATAATTCACAATGTTGACTACTTTGTGGCATATCCAAAAGGGATCCAATTGTAGCCATAACATCTTCTCTTTTGTTATTGACTCCAGGCACATGTTCAAACTAAATGGAAATGATGTTTTTTAAAATTATCTAACATTCATTTGTAAGGAATTAACTTATCATCTTTGGTTTGATATTAGTTACTAACTTGGTTAATAATGATTTGTGAATCTCCATAAGCTAGGAGATGTTGAATGTTCTAATGTATTACTACTATGGGACCATTGATTAAGCCTCATATTTTGCTATATTATTTGTACATGGGAAACCCAGTATGAATTCTTTGGGAATGAAATCACCTCAAGAGGTGTCGAAGGGGATTCCTACACCTAATCCTTTATTTATATAAGACATGTCAAAATATAAATTCAAATATATCGAATCATCCAAAGTGAAGATAGACTCATCAAAAAAGTTTTTGACTAAAGGATGATTATCTATTAATGGTACTTTTACTATTTGATCAACCATGACCTATTGTTTTATTCCTCTTCTACCCACATATTCTATGTCAAATTCACTAAGCAACATGATTTGTTTTTTTTATATGACCTATGAGAGATAAATTGGATAGAAGATTAGTATATTAATTTTTGATATAAGCTTGATTTTACGACTTAGCATGTAGTGTCAAAGTTTTTTGGGAATGGAAAATGATAGCTAAACATACACATTCCTTTGGTGTATAGTTAAGCTCATAGCCCACTAATGTTCTATTGATATAGTAAGCAGTCCTTTCTCAACCAAGTCAAAGTCATATTGGACAAGGAGTACTTAGGATTAAGGTGTCTCAATCTTTGAGTTCTAACATTGATTAATTGGCTATTAGATGCATACTAATTTATCCTAATGTGATAAACTTCCTAAGTTATCATTCGCTTTATGGGTCTTATTGTTTAGATGACATCCTACATGGTAGGTGATGACATATGCCAAGATCCCTATTTTTTAGGAAGTTGGTGTCCACTTTAGGAGGTCCTATTTTATAGGTGGATGATGTCACATGTTTCCATATTGGTGAATTTTTTTTTGTAAAATTCCTATATTGACTTGGGAGTCTTAATTAGTTGTTACTATATCAAAACTAAAGAGGAATGAAGCAATTTTTTGGCTTTGTCTATTTTAGGCACCTAGGATATGGATAAGATATGGATTGGATATTGATAAGATGATTTTATTGGATACAGGTTCCCAAGATGAGGACAAGGCTATTTTTTTTAGCAGGTTGATTTTAAAGCTCGTGTTTTTTGAGATTTTGTAGTTTTTTTATTTGTAGAAGATAGTGGATGCTTTTTTAGGCATTCATCTTGGTGCTCTATAAATATGAGAGTTTACTTGAAGAGTTGAGAGGAGAATTTTTCATTCCAAGGTTATGCTATCAAATTTCCTCCAAAGAAGAGCAAGATGTAAATCTCCATGTTAATGCTTAGAGCCTGGAAGTGTATTGTAACAATGTTTGTTGCAAATTAATACATTGGTTTGATGCTTTAGAGTGTGGGGTTTTTTACTCGAAAGGGTTTTCCCTATGTATATTGGTGTTTCTTCTCTTTTATCTTTTATTATTTTATTTTTCTTCTTTCATGTTCTTAAAGTGTTGTTTTACATGTCATTATGTTGCTAAAATTTACTTAGATTTGCAAACTACATTATCTTTCCTCTAAGGGTTAATGTGATGGGAAATCAACTATGTCAATTCCATTTTAATGACATAGTAGTATGTTCTTGTATCAAGAAGTTGAAATATGGTTTAAAAAGAAACATAATATACTAAAGGTGTATACTAGTTCTCAGAGGTCTTTCTAGGTTCATCTTTCCCTTTCAAGTACCCCCTGGATGATTGATGTGGTTGATTTATGTACAATGGTAATGGTTTCCCTTGAATGGGTGTCATAAGAACTGGAGGTGATGCAATATATTCATTTATCTTGTCAAATTCTTGTTGACAAGAACTATCACAACATGGAAAATTCTATTTTCTTCAAGAGATGAGAAAACAGTTGACACTTGTCTACTAGTTATGCAATGAATATTTTGATGGCCTGAAGCTTTCCCTAAAGATTACAATTGTGTGAGAATTTGTGGTGGTGGCATCTCTAAGATGACAATGAATTTAGTAGTACCAACCTTAATGCCCTGTATAGAGATAATAAATACTATATTTTTTTCAAATGTAATCCCAAATACGCATTTCTTAGGTGGGTGAACCCAAAATAATGAGTGCCACTTGTGGGACATCACTTTTTTCAACTTAGATGGAGGTAAAAACTTAAAAACACCTTTGTTCAAAGGTATTTATTCAAACCAAGGTACCTTAATTCAAAGGTATGTCCCTCATTTGAAGGTTAAAAATGTAAAAAACCTTCAAACGAAGGTAATTTCCTTAGGATTTAAATCCCCAAATTTTGTACATATTTTGATCCTTTTTGGTTTCTTACTAATAGGAACGATGCTAGAAATCAATTCCAGATAATCAATGGGTCATGTGAATCCAACCTCTAAAAGTTTCTTGAGCTCTACTTTGATTAAAAGAGCTACTTGTGGATGCATATTACAAAGCTTTTTCGAGACTAATTTAGTTAATTGGATGCACCGCTAGATCATGTAGAACAAGTGAGGGGTTTATTCTTAGCATATTTACATAAGACCAAGCAAAATTATAAACAAAACTATTGAGAATATTTATGGTGTTTTCATTTTCTTCTATTAACATACTAGTTGTAATATAGGTGATTTTGGGATCAATGTTAATTCCTAGATTGGCATCTTGTGATCCCTCTACTGAAACTATTGATTGATCTTACTACTATGGAGATTTCAAGGGAAGATCGATTTCCTCATCTTGATGCCTCAGAAACATCATTTTTTTACTCTTTTTTATTTTTATTTTTTATCTACTAACACGTTACAGAGGTTTCCACGAGGGGATTTGGAATTTTTTTTTGGTTTTATTATTTTTTCTTTTGGAATGAAGAACTTAGCTTCTTCCTCAAAATAAGTTGTTGCATATAATTCTATGTCAAAACATTTTATGTGACTATCTGGAATACCTTCACAAAGTCCCATGAATTCAGTTATAGCTTCATCATTTTTCTAAAAGTCCAAAGACATAGGATCTTGTTGGTCCCAAGAAATATTTTTTTGACAAATGAGTAGAAGGTTGATAAAGGTGTAGCGATAGGTGTAATGATCCATATGTTTGGTGAAAGCAGTAAATGAGTCTTCAAAGTCCTACCCTTCGATATGTTTAACAACAAGAAAGACTCCTACCACAATATCAAATGTGTATTTAGTATCATAGAATTATTCCATTAATGGCATGTATCCTAAGCCAAATATATGATAGTTGAATTTTATCTACTAAGTGGTTTTAGAGGACATATTCATGTAGTCCCAATCCATTTCCTTTTTAGCCCATATTTTTACACATTTTGAGTGCTTTGGGATAGGTTTTCTTGGATGAAGCATGGTGTGTGTTCATATTTATATAACTAGGAACTTATGTCACTGTATATGATCCCATCATTGAGGAATCCTTTTTGAAAAAAGGTTTGTTTTGGCACATTGGATAACCTTGAGATAATTCTAATTATGTTGTTGAGGTTTTCCATAGGCCTATGGAGAAAGAAGGAGTTGGCTAACATGGAAGGTAATATTCTCCACACCCCTTGTCCATTATCTTGACCTTGATTTGGGAGGTGGGATTGGTGGATGATGTTGATGCCAAATTGGCAAGATCAACATAGGATAAATATGGTAATGATGGATAAGGAATAATGGCATTCACACTAGGACAACGATGGGATTTGTTGTAAGGAACTTCTAATAATCTATAGTGATGGAGTCCCTAATTTTTTTGACATTTTGAGGTTCCTTTGTGCTCAGTAATGGCATGTCACATGTCTCCCATAGGTAGGGTTTAGGGTTTCACCTCTATAACCTTGTTTTCAAATGCCTTACTCATGAACCTTGGGTGTTTTAATCTTAGGTTGACCTATTTCGCCCAGTTGTCGGTTGTTTAAGTTATCATTTGAGCCATCATGATGCGTTCCTTTACCGACCCCCTTGTCTAAGCTATTCGATCACCTTTAATTGTGAAGTGTTTTAATTTTCCTAATGTCGGGCTTTAATATTTCGCTCCTAAATGACTTAAGTCTAAGTCATCCATCCTCAAGGGTAAAATGTGTTGTCGGCCTAATCATGACCCCCTTTATGACTAACTTTGTCGTATGTGTAGGGTTAACGATCATTTGATCATGGGAATTAATCTGAGTCGTTCCCCGTTGGCTCGTAGGTCCCAAGTGACGGCTCTTTAACTGCTGTGTGGTCTACGAGATGCTAACACGTGTTTGATTGTGGGTGCAGACCCAACCATCACTTTTTATTCTGACACTTAAGTTTTATGATCAACGATGATTATTAAGAAGGAAGGGTTGATCACTACCATTCCCCGCCATCTCACGGAGTTCAGATGCAAGCTTTTTAAAGGTTGCAAGGATTGTGAGAAGTTGGCACGTATGTCCTATGGTCATTGGCAGGTGGAGCCCACAAATACATGAAGAAGGATCCAATTGGCATATTTTTATTGGCTAGTTGTTCAGGATGGAACAATGATGAAATTAAAATGTAATTGACTCAATTTGAGCCGTCCAAGGTGGCCATCTCAACAGGAGATCAATGGTGTATATTCAAAATTGTGAGTACACCCGTTGTAATTTTTTTGCTTCACGTGAGCGAGCAGTAATGGCGGAGGTGACTTATAAATCTACTCAATTTTCCTCAAAATGTGTGTATGTGGTCAGTTCTTGCATAATTGAGATTTGAGGGCGTGTCTAGAGCAATATGAAAAATTGAAGGAGGCGACTTGAAAAGTTTAGTTTGACCAACATTAGGGTTTATTGCAATTGAAAGCCGTAAGTACAATAAACACAGTTTTATACTTTATTCCAGCTTTCTAAACTAGGGTTGGATTTCAATTTGCTTTCAGTTGAATGTGTTTTATTGCTCTGCTTTAATTGTTCAAAGTTAGGGTTAAATCCATCTTTAAAAGGTCATAGCCCTGTGAGACTTTTCTGAATTGGAATTCAGATTGAACCCTAGGTTTGAATTAGGAGGTTGGTAGTTGGAGTCTTTCTCGTCAAAACCCTTGTCTACCTAAAATTCATTTTGATATCCATGGTTCCCAAAGTATAAACTGCTACCCCCATAGCCTAGCCTAGATTACTTTCCCAGGATATAATTGACTTGTTAACATCCTCTACAAATAAGAAACCCGAAGGGAAAATCTTGTTCTATGGCCCTAGGGTCAGAGAGGGAGTGATGGATAATCAGTGTTTCATTAAGGATGTTGAGTTGCCTTACACTAGATGACAACTCTTCTAGCATTGGTTTGGAAATAAGAACCTTGGGATTCCTCTTTGTAACCCTTGGAGGCTAGATATGGGAAAATTAGTGGTTCCCAACGTATATATGGATATTGATCTACTGAAAGATATTGCCTCAAGGTATGACCCAGTCTCTAGGCTCGTCAGGACATTTGATGGGAAAGAAATGGTAAGGATAACCAGAAAAGAAATTGAAGATATTTTTGATTTACATGAGTCGAGTAAGGATTTGGTTCCTCTTGATATGGATGTTATTAGGAAGGATTACGAAAACACCAAGGTATTCATTAGAAAAAATTTGTTGCCCTTGCATACTACTAGCACTGGTATTGTGAAGAATAGAAAACACATCAAAATCAGTGAAAAAGAGCTTGAGCCCTTCCCAATAAAATATTTTGCTAGCTACTTTAAGAAGACTGTATATTCTTTGTGCCAAATCATCAATTTTTCTCCACCTGACACATTGTAGAGGGAATACAGCTATCTGGAAACACATCTACAACACCTAGCTACAACATAGTTTATGATTATGCCACATATTTGGCAGAAAATATCCATAAAGGTTTGGTTGAACTGAAGGAAGGGAAATAATGGGTGAAATTTTGGTGGTACTCATTGTTAATGCATATTTTCTTGTATAAAGGGGAGAAGGTTTTTGAGAGAGACATAACTTTGAGAAAGAAGGCGGAGGGTGTTGATTTGCATGTTCAATGTTGAACCCAGATTCTGGATAAAGATGACCAGAAGTATAATTATGTGGTGTTTTAGGATGCTTTTGCATCGAAACTAAAGAGGTCCTTGATCTATGAACCACCAAGGATTCCTAAGGAAATTCATGAATTCTTGAGACCTATGGAGATGAGGCCTAACTTGAATTTGAGTCACAAATGGGGAGACTTGATTTTATACCCTGATAAAACAATCTTTAGAGTATATGGCACTAGTATAGATCCATATGTTCTGCCAAGAGATGTGCCATTAAGGATAGGGTTTCTTGAAATTATGAGGCAATTGGGAGCTTCTCAAGCAACACATTTATTTGATACAGCAAAGAAAGGCTCATTCTTTCCAGAGTGGACAATGTTTGCTAATTTTGTTATGGTTAAAGGGGCATGGAGGGAATTATTGCATCTATTGGCACCTTACAAGTTGGAGACTGTACGCCCAAGGAATCATGACCCTGAGTGTTTTATTACTAGATTAAAAGCAGATAAAAGGCTTGGTAATTTTATTGCACATTTTCTACTATCTTGAAGATGTAATCAAGAACATTTATAGCTTTCTAGAACATGATGAAAGGAAAGCTAAGTATCTTGCTTTTAGGAAGATGATAGAGAAAGATAGAAAAGGGATCCCAATTATAATCCTTTGCCAAATATACCTGATGAATTCAGCCAGGTCATGTATGTCATGGATAATTTTGAAAGTATAGTTGGTGTGTTAAGGGAGCAATAGGAGGTTACAGATAAAGGGAAAGGAAGAGTGGTTGAAGAAGATACTACTGTGGAGTTGGAAGAAAGGCCCACTTATCAACCACCTAAGCAAATAAGAATCTATTCCAAGAGGAAGAAAGCGGTAGATGAAGAACAAACTTTGTCAACCCCTATTACTTCTGAGGAATCAAGGGTAGTTTCTCCTGAAAGTGCAATGCCATCACCTCCAAGACAGGTTCCCCCAACTATAATTGATCTTGATTCATCTCCAGGAAGTCCTGATCCATTGGAGCAACCACCCCTTAAGAAAAAAAGGACTGAGGCAAGAGGAGTAGTTGAGTATTATGATATAGATGGCGATGATATCCTTATCACTCTTGAAGATATGCAATGAGGAATGCTTCCCCCTGTAGGGGCAGTTTCCTCAAGTTCAAGAGAAAGCAGCCTCACACTGGGAAAACTTGATATCAGTGGTTTAAATAGTGCGAATGATTTAAGGTTAGAGGCTTGTAATAAATTTATGAAAGATGACTCCTTTGTTGAAACTCTTCCATTCAGGGATTTCTTATGGAGAGCCAAAGCTGTAGAATATGCAGAGAAGGTAGCCACTGAGAGGAGTTTACATCCAGAGCTTTCTGAGAGTGTCATTCAAGCTAATGTGAGGAGTGTTATGAGGGATGAATTCCAAAAGATTACTGCCAAGGATGGTAGAGAAATTGTGAAGAAATGTGGTGTGTTGTTGTTGCCAGAGTGGGAGATTGTTGATGCTATAGTTCTAGATACCATAAGGAGGGCTAAAAATCCCTTAGTGCAAACAGAGGAGGAATTGAATATAACACTTTGGGGGTTTGCATTTAGCAAAGATTGGGATGCACTAGTAATTTGGTCATTAACCATGGGATCCAGGAAACTAATACTTGTTGAGCCATAAAATTTTAGTGGGCAATTACTTGTGAAGAGAGTTGTTGATACTCCAACTTTGGAGGAAGCTAACATGGCTGTTAATGTGGCTAGATTTGCTAAAGCAACTGTGGAAAACCTCACTCTTGAAAGGGATGATTTAAAGAATAAGTACCATGAGCTCCTCGATGAATATGATAATAGTCAGCAGAAGGTAGTTGTGCTAGAGACTGAGTTGGCATTCTATAAGCAAAGGGAAGAAGTGTAGAGAAATCAAGGCCAAGCTAGCTCAAGTCGTCCACCTCCATCTTCTCCAATTGCATCTTCCCAACCTTCCCCTCAAGATCAAACCTTGGAAATAGTCCCATATAATTTGGGACAAGAGCCACTCTCAATAGAGGAACCAAGCAAATCAGGTCCTAGTTCATCTAATGAACCTACAAGAGAACAACTCCTTTCACAAGTTGAAACATATAAGAAGTTGTTGGAATAGGCACAAGACACAATGTATGAAAACATCTCAAAGATTGTTAGTGTTGTCTTGAAACATCTGAATAAGAAGATCCAGGCCAAATTGAATGGTGTTCGTGCCAATTACTCCTTGATGTTGCGAGCAATAGGGTTATATCAAAGGGACAAGGAGCTGGCTATCCCAATCTTGAATAAGTGGATCCCAAGGGTTGAGAGATTGAAGTTTATGGAAGTTAGAGCTAACCAATAGGAGGATAGATATCCTAAGGTGATTCCAACATATAAATTTGTCTGTGAACTTAGTGAGCAAATTTTTTAGGGATATAATGCCCCACTAGAGCAGAAAATAAGAGAACTGAAGGCTCATTATGATCTAGCAAATTTATCACTGTTGCTAGATATTCAACACACCAATGATGAAGTGAAGCCACTACAAGTGTGGAAAAGTGAGGTGGATAATGTTATTACTTCCCAAGTAAATCACATTTTTAAAGAAGTTGACATCAGTATTTTAAATGAAACTTTGGAAAAGTTGTCATTTATTATCAGCTTTCTGGAAGATTTCAACAAAGAATCTAATTTTGTAATGACAAAGTATTCTCCATACAGGAAGAAGTTGGATGAAATCATCGACTTCAATTGGCCATCTGATGATGAATATGAAGAATGGAGAAGGGTATTTATTGGTCGACTAGGTTTGTAAGTGTAGATGTGAAACATATATAATTGGTCAAGTATTGTATAGGTTTGGCGTCAAAAATTGCAACGTATAAAATATATGTTTCACAGGTAAATGTTAGTTGTTGATGATGTGGAATGCTGACCAGGATGCTGATTCACTTTTTGCTTTGCAACATTTTGTCATCTTGTTCAATGGAATGGATGTGCTACAACATAGAAGATTATTTTTCTTGACATGTGCTTTTTGGAAGGCAAAGTTGCTTCTTACAACAAACACAAATAATCTTTGTCTCATGTGTATTCCCTTCAATTTGAAAGATGTAAATAGAACTGAATTAGGTAATATTTTTTTGTAGCGGTCCAATTAGAATGTGACATGTGTATATCTGGACCGAAGCTTGCTTTTGCTCCCTTATTCTATAAAAGGGAATTCAGGGCCATTTGTGTGGGTCTTTTGTTGAATTTTGGAATCAAATTGTGAAAATAGAGAACACAAAGAAAATATGTTAGAAGTCTTTGTCTAATGCTTTGAGTCTAGATAGTGAATTTTGTCAAATGTATGGTTCCTGAGCATATCTAAATGATAATGCAAGTTTTAGGAGTCTATAGTCTCTCCAACTTAGATTTGTACTTGAATTATTAATGAAAATTTTGATTAAAGATCATTTCATTAATTGTCATCGCTTTCATACTTTGGTATATGTTTTGGTTTTAGCTCTGGTTCAAAGAATTGGTTAAAATGCTTAGATCAAATCATAAATTCATGTGCAGGGTGATTGGATCTGATAAGTAGTCTTTAGAATCTGGCTACAAATTTGTGAATTTCAAAGTAATTTCACTTAGATCATGGGTGCTCATAATTAAATATACCTTATATTTCAATTTTCTTAGACTCCTAGCTCATAGATAATGGCACTGATCTCAAGCCCTGTAAGCTTTTCTCATGGTTCTAGTTATTTGACTTAAGAAGATCATTTTAAATAATCATTGAATCTATCTTTAATTTGTTGTGGTTGGTGTTCTCTTGTATTTTCGGTTTAAGATGCATAATTCATTCAAGGAAATTCCAATTTCTCAAAGGATTTCATCTTATTAGTCATTGATGAGAATATATTTGCTTAATTATGCAATGTTTAAGTAAATGGTCTGAAAGAATTATATAATGTACATTGTGGGATCACCCTCCCGGGTTTTGCAGAGCCTGAAGTGCAGGAGATAAAGCAATTAGTGCTATATCTTGTTTGTTGGCCATTTATCTTGCAGGTATTCAAAAATTGAGTCTGGAAAAACTCACAGGTGTTTGTGGGATCTGCTTGGTTCGTTGAAAACAACCAACATATAGTATTGAAAGGGATTAGGATAATAAGAATTTTGATTTCTACACCAATGTGTAACAATTTAATACACTGATGAAATGTGAATGGGACTACTCAAGCATGACATGAATCCATGAGTGACCAAGAAGGATTTTGTATATAATTTCAAGGTCAAGAACAAGGTTTTCTATAAGAATAGACCCACCTAGATTGGAAGTATAATAATGCCTCAAGATTCTCTCTATGTGTCATCATAAGATTTGATAGTTATTTTCTCATGGCGTTCCTATTATTGTATATCCCAACTATTTGATAAATTTATATGTACATAGATTCAAACTAGATAAGCCATCTATAAGGACTCATTTTACTTAACTCTTATTGACAATAACCTATATATGAACGACTTTGGTATAGAATGGTTCAATAGATGGAATGTCATTTACAGTGAATGAAAGATAAAACAAAGAAGAGCAATGACCTATCAAATCTTGGAATTGATTAGGGGTAATATCACTAAGGATTCGTGACCCTCTCAAAGCATGATCCAAAATATCATTATAATGGTGTGTTGATCTAAGAGCTCCTAGATAGATATATTTTTTCGAGTATTCCTAAGATTTTTGAGGAAGTCATATTGGGTGGCTTGTTGAGAGGACGAGGGTGTCCCTTAGATGGTAACCCAATCATGCCTAGTAGTCACACCATAATTAGAACTTTTGATTGTGACAATATTTACTTGTGGATAGGCTTCTTCAATGTGAACAATTACATAGTCATATGAGGTGGGTGTGGCATTGAAATTATCTGATTGGGTATTTTGGGATGGGCCTTTATTTGACACCTAAGGTTGATTTTGGTCATACATTGGAAAGGGATGTTGATAGATACCTAATTATTCATTAGGTGAAGAAGATGATGAACCTTCCACTACAAGTTCGCCATGATCGATAGGATCTTGGACATAGTTTTAAGATACATGCACTTTGAAATGGTACAACTTTTAACATGATGGTATTCATAATATTTATTTTCCTTATACCATGTAGGTTTGGGTTTTTTTTGTCAAAGGGTTGCATATATGAATGATTCATCATGTTTGCATTGATGAGTTTTTGAAATATTGTTTCTATAGATTCCCACAAAGGAGTATATTTACGCCTTCAATTATTATGGGTCTTAGTTGTCCTTGTGGTACAAAATAATAATTTGTTGTAGGAAATTTTGAACATTGGGGTTTTTTATTTAATGTTGTCAGCATAATTTGGATAACTTTGGAATACATGACCCCATTACTTATGATATTTTAGGTAAAAATTTTGATTCTTCATTGGTTTGGGTAGTATTTCTTTGTCCTTATTATAGATTTCATCCAAACCCTTGGCAATAGAGGTTTTTTGTATGGTGACTCAACATTTTTTCAATAATCTTATCAAAGGTTGAGACAAAATGGACTTGTAAGTGAAAATCCATTTTCAAAATATTGTTTGTGATGAAAATATTAAATAGTTGTTTTTCTAGTATAGACCAAGAGAAGTGATTAGTGAAACTCCTCCATCATTGGAGGAAGGAAGCAAATTTCCCACCATTTCATTGATTGGCATTACAAAAGTCAAGAATTGAAAGTTCATGTTCAACATTTCACAAGAAATGGCTTACAAAATTTTCAGCTAATTGTGCAAAAGTGCTAAAGGACCCATGAGGTAGGTGTGAAAACCACTCGATTGCTTGTCATCCAAAGCTTTAAGGGAATAGTCTCATAAGGTATATGTCACTATAGGCCACTTCTTGACATGCCATGAAATTTTTTATATGGTCACATGGGTCTCCTTTCCCCTTATATTTGTCTAATTTTGGGAATTCAAAATTTTGAGGGAAGGGTAATAGTTTTATTTACCTATCAAAGGGGTAGAAACGTAGTTCTACAAATTTGTATTTTTTATTTTGTTGAAAGTCTCTATTTGTATCCCCTTAAGTGCTTCCCGTTGGGATTTGGTGTTGTACACCATTGTATAAAATGATTTATTATAATATTGTAATTAAATAATTATTTAGTTGTGATGCACCTAGGTGTTGTGGTTAATCACACTAGATAATTATTTGGGGACCACTTGTATGTTGTATTGTAACATTGTATTATTATTTAATGTATGAGAGACATGTGATAATAATTTAATATTGAGGAAATATTAAATAAAGTGAAAAGTTAGTACCCAATATTAAATAAGGGATTAATGGTTTAGTGTTCACATGGTTTTGTGGCACATGGTTTTATCTTACCACTTGGTTGTATTTGTGTGAGCTTTAGTCTATAAAAGTAAGCACATGTTTAGTGGTTAAGGTTGGTTGGGTGATTGGGATGCCATTATTGAGTCTTTCTGAGGAGTGCATATGTGAAGCATGGCATGGGATGTGTGGATTCATTCTTAGACACATGAGGATGTATTCGAAGGCTTGAGGCTTCAAAGGTCTTCATTATTTAACTCTTGTATTGCTTTATTGCTGAATAATATGATGGAGTATGGATGCTTTTGGAGGCTAGGTTTTTCTCTCTTGAGGGTTTTCCCAAGGTATATTTTGTGTCATCTTTGATGGGTATGTTGTTTATTCTCCTGCATATGGATTATGAGTACTTATTTGCATAGATTTCTCTTTTGGGTTATGTGAAAATTGCCATTAGATGGCTGCAAGTTTCCTTACATGTGGTATCAAAGCTATGGTTATGGTTGAATAACCGTAGGTTAAAAAAATATTTATTGAGTTTGAATCTATGCATTGCATGAGAGAATGAAATACGTGGCAAGATATGAGGATTTTGCAAGTTGTTTATTACAAATTTAAGGGTTTTGGGTTTGCTGTTATGATGGGTTGTTTGTAGATTTTGGGTGTGAGAAATATTGGGTCAAAAGGGTTTTTTGGTTGTGCATTCAAATGAGGGTTTTGTGGGAGAAATTTTGCAAATGACCTCCAAAGACAAAATGGACTTCATGGTTGGATTTAGGTTGACCAAGAGACGAAAAATTGATATAAAACATGACCTATTTTGCTTACTGTGGAAATATTGAATTTTTTTCCCTCCTACTTTGTTCGGCCGTATGACCATCAATTTGCACGTGTGCAAAAATAAAAATATATTAAAAATTTATTCCCCTATCACTCAAAATTTTATCATACAAAATACAAATTTAAAAAAAAAAATCAAAAGGTTAAAAACTTGATTGAAAAATCATTTAAAAAAAGTTTAAAAAATTAAAAAGGAAAAAAAAATGGGAGCTGAGGTCCACAAACTGTACTTGCCCCTATATCAACTATGTCATGTCATGTCATAAAGTACATTAACTTCTAGATTATGTCGGCCTTTTTTGGAGTTACACTTTGAATTAAGTAAAAGTAGAAATGGTCGCATATTTCTGAAGGGGGAAATCTTTAACTTAAAAAAAAAAAAAAAACTTTAATTAAAATTCAAACCAACTGCCCACCCCTCCTTTTTAATGATTTAATTATGAAATATTTAAAAACTGTCACTTTGAAAAAGGTTTAAAAAATTTAATTTTTGCTTTGGAGTGGGACCCACCAAAACTTGTTTATATAGCCAAATCAAACGTTTTTTCAAACTTGCATAACTTTCACCCACAAAGTCAGATTTTTGACTTCTTATACTCATTGGAAAGTTGGTTCCGAGCACTAAATAGTGGTACAGGTTTGGTTCCATGATTTTATTGTTTTCATCAATTTCTGGGGCCTAGAAGTTAGATGTTCTTGGTTGCATAGTTTTGAGCATAACTTTTGTATACAAAATCGGATTTTTGATTTTGAATAGGTGTTGGAGAGAATTTGCAGTATACTACATAGTGGTTCAAATTGTTTATTGGTTTGTGGTGTTTCATGAGCTTGGTACTTCTTTGATCACTTGTAGGAGCTTGAGATTTGGGGTGTGACTGTGTGAGTATCTAGACAAATCAAGAGGCAAAACCTTGAGGGAGTACATGTTTTTATATGATATTTATGATGGTACAACTAATTATCAGCTTGGTGCTTCTTGGTACAAGTTTATAGGTGTTTTTCAAAGTTGTCTTTGATAGTGATAGGTACACATGTTGTCTTCAATTTTGAGGACATGGTTTGACATGAGTGGATACTTGGAGTCTCATATGGGTGATAGTTGAATGCAGGTGCAACGTTGGCTATGGTTATGGTGTCATGGATATGTAGGTACATTTGATGCATTGGCATGACATAATCATGTATGTGGTTGTTTGGTGGTGATATGGTTTGATGTTAGGAGTTTTTTTCATCTCCTTGATGCTTGTTTGGTTCCTTGACTATGGTTACTTATTTATGAAAATGCTTGGCAAATCAAATCTGTGGTTTATTTGGTGTTTGAGTCTTGATGTCTATAGGATTACCTTCTTTGATATCTTGGTTTGCAAGTTACTGATGTGATGATGAGTTTGCATGTTTCAGTGGTTTGATCTACAAGTTATGCAACTTGTAGGTGTGTACAACCTATTGGGTTGCAATGGGATGACTCGGATGTGGACTATCTATATCCACTAGGTTTGTTTCATTATTGTTGCAGATTTTATTAGTTGGACTCATCTATGGTCATTTGTGCATTGGTATGTTGCTTTAGGATGTGAGGATGGATGGTTAGAGTACTTGATTAGTCAGTTGATGGGACTTGCAGTGTGTGGTTTGATCACAATGTCATGATAGCTTAGTACATTCATTGGTTATACACTTTAAGTGAGATTTTGACAATGATGACTTGGTGGTGTTGGAATTAGTTTGGTTTGTGATGATTTGATGGTAGTTGTATGTATCTTTTTGGTTTCACTTGTATGTTACTGACATTGCAGTTGAGTGTGTGTAGACCTGGATGATCTTCATGGAGGAGAGGGTAGTCATGATGCCATGTGTAGCTCGGTATCATGGTTCAGTGGGAGTTGTTGGAAATGATGTGGATGCATCATTAGTGATGGTTATCTTTATGTGATTGGAGATGTGGTTTCTTGGTTTAGATTATGTTTGATATTATGTCATGGTTTACTCTTGATGCTAGCTTAGAGTTTTGGTATGATATGGGTTCTCTTGATACCAAGATGAATATATTGGTGCATGTGTTCTCCTAGGAGGAGATGGTTAGATCATGTTGTCATGATAAATTCTTGATTATGCGATTGGAGCTTTGACATTGATCTAGGTGGTTCTCTTTGTATTGAGTACATTGATCATTTGCTTTATTACTTCATGATGATGCTATATTACATTTGGAGTTTGGCATGTATTGATCGGTTACTGGTGCTCATGGATACTTGAAGACATGGGTGATGGTTGGAGTTCTCTTGTGATTAGAGACATTTGCTTGAGACGATTACTCTTTGGAGGTTTCAACAAGAAAGACCGAGGAGCTTTCACCTGGTTATGGATGTGAGTTCATGATGGACTGATAGAGGAGATTGTTCTTGGAGTGAGTCATGATGACTTGGTTATCCTAGAGGAGCATTCTCATTCCCCACTCTTGGTCTACTTGGCAGTTTACCATTTGTGAGGTATTTGCCCATTACTTCTTTCAAGTGTGTTATGTTTCGTGCTTTGATTTCTCATGGGAATGAGTTGATTCATGGTGATTGATTTTGGAGACTCATTTGAGGATTATTTAACATGAGTTTATATGTGTTATTTTTCATAGATATGGATCTTGAGCTATGGATAGTTAGTTCTAGATCATTCATTTTTAGGGATGTTTGGAATGGTTATCTCCTTGTGCATTTGAGTTTATGTTATCATTCATTGATGAGGAGTTTAGGAGATGGTTTATGGGTTGATTTCCTTGGTTTGGGAACAATTATCTTTGAGTTTGATCTTCTTGATTAGAGAGGATTACATCCATGTTGGCATTATACATGATTCATATGTTGTTTGATCTAAGAGATTGAACGTTGGTTTGGTTGTTGTTGAGGATTTTGATTTGGGGTTGTTAGGAGATCATACTTGACATAGTGTAGCTTTTTTGAGTTATTGGTAGGACATGTTATGGTTTACAAGTTTTCTCTCTTCATGGTTCCTTCTTAGAGGTTCATATTCATGTGTTTTTGGGAGGATGGTGGCAGTTATTTGGGTTGCATGTGTGGATCATTGTTATTGTTCTTGGTACTTCATGCTTTGATTTACTTATCACAACTTGATATAGTGTTGATTGGTAGACTTGATATGCTTTGACATTACCTATGCAATGGGAGTTCCTGGATATATATGTTCTTCATTGATAGGTTTGATACATGGAGCTTGACAACAGTTTATGGGTTGCATATGTTCTTGGCATGAATTTACTAATGTATTGATACCTTGGAGGTATGGATGGTTGGATGTATTAGCATGTGTTGTGTTACACCCCAATTGTATAGCTACTATTGCATAGGGCAATTGATTGTAATGGTTGAATCAATGTGAGGAATAAAACATGTTCTTATTGTCAATATGAATGTGTCACCATTTAATGATTGTTTCATTTGATTGCTTCTTCTATTGATGTAAACCTAGATGATTGTTGCATGCAAGTTGTTGAATAATGTTTATTCTAACTTTTGAGATGTTTCATGTATATTGCTTTGTTGTGAGCATATGACTCTCGTTGTCATGTCATGGTGTGCAGGTAAGAGGACCATTCCTCTAGGCAAAGGAGAAATATCACTCAGGGAGGAGCTTGGTCGGGTAAACAGTAATGAGAACCAACTAGGCATACACACACATTCCTTAGACTGAGTAAGCTTATTCAGTTTGTGTGGGTAATAGATAAGTCATCCATAGGCTTATGTGTTTGCAATAGGAGTCGTGTTTACTCTTGTATGCATTTATGAATGTTGTATACTTGTGTATTTGTTTATGATATTACGAGCATATGGTGATAACGTTATTGGTTAGAAGATGGGCATATATATATGTGTGTGTGTGTGTGTGTTTGTGTGAGTGAGTGTGTGTGTGTGTATAGAATATGCGCGTGTTTGTAGGTATATACATATCGATACAGACGTATGATGGCAAATGGATATGCTCATACAAATGCATTGACATGGTATACCTACAAATACGTACACATAGTGATACTAACATATGTACATGTATATATATATACTCATAACCAATGATATTTATGGATGTTTAATAATACTATTTTATTATTGACTGGAAACTTGTGTAAACATGAATATATATATATATATATATATATATTGGGGAAAATGAAAATATATTATATATTATATAAATATATATATTTATATTAAAGTAAATAAATATATATATATTAGTTACACAGAGTAATTATTTATATGTATATATACATTTATATAATAATATTACTTAAATATATCTATATATATAAATATTATATAATATATGATTAAAATTTATATATTAATCAATTCAAAATAAATTGATTTATCTCATAGTTAAGTCTTTGAATAAAGACTTTATTAAAAACTATGAACCATGGCATAAATCAACTAAGATCTTTATGGAGGCCAATTTGATCAATTAAATACTTTTGAACTATTGGAAAAATATGAATTTACTCATATACCATCGGACTTTAGCAAAAGGGAAATATTTGAGTTTAATTCTGATTTATGAGTGGAGGAAGCCGTGCCAGGAACTCACGCGTTGGAGGAAGAAAAACGCAGAAACCACGACTAGGTCTTCCCGTGAATGGAAACACAGCCATGGAAGCTTGGCAATCAAACCACAAGTGTAGGCAAAGTGGTGGGCAAATAACCTTGACCAATTCACTAAGAATGAATCATTTTTATAGGGGCATCATTATAGGTAAGTCTCTTGTAGGTGGCATTTTCTCTCACATAGTTGATTTATTCTTGTTTTGCTGGCTCAAAAGAAGTTGAATCACTTCTATTTTTGATGAATAAGGGTTTAGAAACCCTCCATGTTTCTCTTTGAATGTTTTTGGGCTTTGTGTTGTCATTCAACATGCCTTCATAAGTAGAAATCGTTGCATTTCGAGCCCTATATATAGACGCCATTCCATTCTATATTTTATCACTTATGCAATCCGAGTTTAGCATTTCCTTTGAGCTTTCATTTCCATTTCATTATTTTGTTTGCATACTCTGTTTTGATGAGTAGAAAAATACAGTGATTTTACTAGCAATTTCCATAAACAATGAAAATCCTAATATAAGCTAAGAGTGAAGTCATTGTGAGTTTATTGTTGAGTAAGAAATTAGTGGTAGATTCATTATTGAGAGAAGATTTATAGGAAGTTCGTTATAGAGTGAGAATCTATCATTGAGCAGCCAATTTTAGTGAGAAGTCACTGTTATACTGGAAGCTTGATTGAAAGAGGAACTGGAAGAACAATTTTGGAAGGAGAAGCTTTAAAATAGGCATGGATCTTCTTAATTTTGTATCTTTAATTTGAGTGTTGGTTTCTATTATCTTGTGTTTGTTTGTTTTCCATAGTTTTAAGAGGATAGAACTATTAAGAAGAACATTTACAAGTTATGCATAAAAGAGAATTTGAGTAAGGGAATCAATGAAAAAGGGAATTTGTGAAAAGGGGATTTATGTGAAAAGAACTTAAGGGAGTGGTTTATTTATTTTGCATAAGAGGGAAAATAAGTGAAAAAGTCAAAGGAAAGGATTTAAATGCATTTAGAATAAATATTGCATGTTTTGTATGATCTCTATATATGAAGAATATGACGAAGTAGTTATTATCTATTAGGATCAAAATGAAGACAGAACCGAGTATGGTCTTAAGATTAAGTTAGTAGGTTAACTGTGACAAGCTAAACACTCCTAGG
Organism: Sequoia sempervirens; assembly: GCA_007258455.2. Taxonomy (NCBI): domain Eukaryota; kingdom Viridiplantae; phylum Streptophyta; class Pinopsida; order Cupressales; family Cupressaceae; genus Sequoia; species Sequoia sempervirens. Next base: position 175,691 of record VDFB02052795.1, on the reverse strand, counting down.
ATAAAGAGTTCCTATTTAGGAGTTTGGTTACAAAAAAATTGTAGACTGTTTCATTTCTTGTAGATAGTTTGATATAGGAAGTCTGGGGTGACTGAATACCCATTGAAGGACATAGCCTATGCGTAGAGTAAGATAGCCTTAAGTCAAATCGGCCCCGAGTAGTGTTTATGATAGATGACCTTCATTCGAAGTATTGAATGAGAATGCTTTTGCCAAAGTAGTGAAATGTACGACTTCCACATAAATGTGAGTTAGTTGAGACTACATTGTCAGTTCATTGTGATCCTATACTAGTTCAAGATTGTGAAATAGCAAGGTTCTAGTTGTGTAGGACATAGCATTATGCTTAGTTGGTAATCATTAAAGGATACCCTACCAATCTCTTCTTCGAAGGGAGGGCCATCTATCGAACAATAGGTGTGCGGGGGACCACATTATAAGTTTGTGGTTGGTGGAAAAGTGCCCGAGTGATGTTTCTCCTCCACAGCAAGCGACCGATGTACCAAGATTTGAAAGGAAAGGAACCTGGACCTTCTTACTTCTATTTGTTCAAAATCTCTTGAGCTATGTATGTAATTGTATTACTTTTGTACTCTTATTTATATTTTCAATGAAAATGGAATTCATGTGGAAATATATTGTAACTTGTATACATTTATCAACAAAGAAAGGAAAAATATTATTGTATTGCCTTTGTTACTTGTTATCTTTATATGTTTGGAGTAAAACTGGAAAAAAAAATTATTTACGCAAGGGATAGGTTGTTACATGTTGTGGATGTTATTTCTGATCATGTGGGTTTTTCATTTGACAGGAGATTGTTTGGAGCCTTTGTTATCACTTGGATTTGATGCTTATGTTCTTGGATTGGTGCATCTTCACCTTGGCATGTTCCTTTTCTTTCATAGGTGGCATGTTGGAGGATGAGAGTTCTTGTTTGAGATGGTGGTCACTTTGTTCTTATTACATGTATCTTGATGGAGCACAAGAGCATGTTGGAGTTTCATGTGGTTACATGTATGGCTATGATGATGTATTTCATGTATTGATCCCTTATGCAATATAGACAACAAGTGGGAGAATGTTGTATGGTAACATTGTATTTCATGTATTGATCTCTTATGCAATATAGACCACTTGTATGTTGTATGGTAACATTGTATTATTGTTTAATGTGTGGGAGACATGTGATAATAATTTAATATTGGAGAAATATTAAATAAAGTGAAAACATAATACCCAATATTAAATAAGGGATTAGTGGTTTAGTGTTCACATGATTTTGTGGCATATGGTTTTATCTTATTGCTTGGTTGTATTTATGTGAACTTGAGTCTATAAAAGCAAGCACATGTTTAGTGGTTAAGGTTGCTTGGGTGAGTGGGCTTTCATTATTGAGTCTTTATGAGGAGTGCATACGTGAAGCATGGCATGGGATATGTGGATTCATGCTTAGACACATTAGGATGTATTGGAAGGCATGATGCTTTAGAGGTATTCATTGTAACTCTTGTATCACTTTATTGCTGAATAATATGGAGTATGGATGCTTTTAGAGGCTAGGTTTTTCCCTTTTGAGGGTTTTCCTAGGGTATATCTCGTGTCATCTTTGATGTGTATGTTGTCTATTCTCTTGCATATGGATTATGAGTACTTATTTGCATAGATTTATCTTTTGGGTTATGTGGAAATTGTCATTAGATGGCTACAAGTTTCCTTACACTTCCTTCATCTCTTGCCACTCTTGGGAAAAGGGATTCCCAATCGTTGGATTTGGTATGTATGATGGTGGTTGGTGATGGGATTTAGAATTGGCTAGTTTCCTATTGTTGTTTCATACTTTTTATCATTACTTTGTGCTAAGCTTTAAGACATTACCAAGACCTTTCATACCTTTCACATACTTTTAAGTAATTATTAAGCATTTGGAATGGAAATATGTTATGCTGATATGTGTATGTATTATTTGTGAATGTCCATGAAGTTTAGTGGGATTTTATGTTTAATTTATGTTTGACTAACATTTGCAACATAAGACATCTGTCAACCCACAACAATGGGCTTTCCAACCTGCAAAATAAGGACTACAGTTTGTTGCAAAGGAGCCAACTATCTATGGAGCATCTACTTTCAACAACAATGGGATTTCCAACCTGTAGCATAAGGACTACAATTTGTTGCAAAGGAGTCAATTGTCTATGGAGCATCTACTTTCAAAGGAAGATGGAGATGATCATTTATTGATCAATTCTCGAATCACTTAGTATTACCCTTATCTACCAATAAGACAACCAGGAGAAGAAGTCTATTCTCAATAGGATTGAATTATGACATAGCACGTTTCTATTAAAAATAGTTAAGTTTGTTGGGCATATAATCGTTGTTTGATTTTCATACTCCTATTTCAATAGTTATTATTTTCTATTTTAAGACTCAGTCCTCTTCCTATTCTCGACAAGAGTTGACATATGTTCTTTAGTTTGTTTTTAGCTCATGAATAATGGGACTCCCTCGTAGACCCTATATAGTTGGGTGCCCTATCAAGGAGGAGATCTAGCAGTAGTAGCAATGATATAATTTAGTAGATCATATATGTTATTGAATAATATTTCCAACAATTTTTTTGTTAGATTGTGTGTAACAATTATGTGTTTAGAATGCAATAAAGGAGAATTACTTTGATAATATGTTTTGCTAAGTGATTGACAAGATCTAGTGGAAGCATCAACTCAAGCAAGATCCACTTGAGGTACTGTTGAACCACTTCAATTTAGTTTGCTAGATTAGATTATGTATTGAGAATTTAAAGGCATTGATAGTTTAATTAAATGTTTCTAGTTTATGTGATTGTAAATAAATGTGTTACAATTCCTGAATTAGAATTTGTAGGTCGATGTTTTGTTTCATACTCTAGAGGTTAACTAATTTAGGACATTGCAATATAATAGTTAGCTAGTTACAATCTTAAATATTAGGTACCTACAACATAAGGTAGTAGTTTATATTCCTTTACTTTGTTTTGAGAATTAGCAGTTTATTCTAATTTAAAGCTTTTACTGTATTTGCATGTGTTTATTTGCCTATACTCAATCGATGCAGGATGTCCAAAATCCATGAATGCATATGTATTTCCAACATTATCTAAAGTTTTATGACTCCCTGGTCGATAATTTAATGCATCCCTCTTGTGAATGATGAATTGCTTAGTTAGGGATCCTCAGGTCCTTTGAACCATGTGCATAACCAGTAGCACCAAGTTAATCAAGCATTAGAGTAGGCCCCACAGATGGTTATATGTGGACTAAAATGTTGGTGGTATATACTATTTTTGTTGTTGAAATGGTGGTTTTTGATACATGGGTTAAAATGTAGGTGGCATATCTTGTTGTTGTTGGGATGTTTATTGTTGATGGATGAATTGGTATGTGTGTATGTGTGATAATTATTATTGTTTTTGAAATTATGGTTGTTTATAAGTGTGTTAAAAAATAGGGGTGGAAGGTAAGATGTTATAGTTTTTTATGTCGAGTGTATGTGATGTAGTCTAGATATGGGGGTCTTACTAGAAAACCAAGATCTAACAACCAACAACACAATTTCCACACAACAAATTACTTAGAATTTATTTTAAATTTGAAAACAAATAGTCTTTGTAGCATCCCAAGGAGTATAATAAAATACCAAACTCAATCATAATCACCTTCTCAAACTTCCCAAAATCTCCCTCTAAATTATAATAACCTTCCTTTTATTATTTGAGTTCATAAGAAGTTAAATCGTTGCAATATTGACAATTACAAGTAACTAAATCATTGTACAAAGATAAAAATCAAGTTCAAGTAGGAAACTTTGCATGTCCAGTTTGTTAACAAGATTTCATAAATATCTAGTTTGAGTAGGAAACTCTAAATGTCCAATTCACTGTCGAGATTATGCAAATATCCATTTTACGAAAGTCTGATATCCATCTAAACATAATTGTTATAACTTGTTCTTAAGTTAGGTTCACTTGAAAAATCATGCACTTTATACATCATTAACATCATCATTATATTATCTAGAGGAAGTTTGGCATCCATCCAAATAAAATTGTTATGTTGTTCATTCATCAGGTTCACTTGAAAAATATTGCACTCCATAAATCATTAACATCGTCATTACGTCATCTTGCAAAAGTCTAACATCCATTCGAATAGGATTGTTATAACTTGTAATTGCCAAATTCATTTGAAAAACCTCACATTTCATACCTTGCTAACATCACCATTTTTCTTTTGTAAAAGTTATTTTAGTCACTAAATGGAACCTTTAATTGATTCACACATCCAATTCAGTTGCATGCATCCATAGATAGTACAATGCTAGCGTTATCATTTGCTTACATCATCATTTGCCAAGTTGTAACCTTCATCCCATGTTGATGTCATGCTAACATCATCATTTTCCAAGCTGTGACCTTCATCCCATGTTGAATTCATGCTAACAACATCATTTTCTTGCATCATGTTGATGTCACCATTGGAACTATTCATCCAAACTGATTATCAAAACTTTAAAAGTTCAATTTAGTTGATCTTTCTCGCAAACTATCATGTTGATGTCACCATTGAAACTATTCATTCCAATCGGTTATCAAACTTATAAAGTTTATCACTTTATCTTTTCAAAAAATCCAATTGGAATTGAAGTTCATGCAAAGAATTCACCATTAAAATTCTTCATCTGAATTGGATATTAAAAATGATAGGTTCAATTCACTTGAAATTTCCCACAAATCCTGTTGGACCCGAAGTTCTAAAAAGAAGCTAAATGTGAAAAATTGACTAAAATTAGTTGCGAGAAAATAACTTAGAACTAGTTGTAAAGATATATGATTCCACATCAAAGTTTCGCAAGTCTAATTATAGCATAAAAACCCACATTCTCATAACAACCAATTTTTATCCAATCTTCACCAAATTGAAACTACAAGTACCCATTAAGCCCTTCTACAAGGTGATGTCCTTAACTTGACCAATTTTATTTTGAAATTTATCTTGAAACAACTACCAATACCAAAAATCATTGAAACTAGCTAAACTAAACTAAAACTAATAGCAAAACCTCAAATATTTTTGGTTGATATGTTGGGTAAGAGAAATGTTCTGTGAAGGAGAACTCATGAACATTTTGGAAATTTTGGAATAGGCATTACATAAAAAATTCTAAGGCATTCAACCAAGTAGCTTCATTAGTTTCTTTGTTCTTCCAATGGACTAGATATTCCTTATATTATTTTCCTCTTATTCTTTTGATCATTTGAGAATCTATCACTTTGTCCACTTTTCCTAACTTCTTTTTAGGCAATTGGTGTATTAATTATTGTTCATTTGGTAAATCTAAATGTGTACTCCCTTGTGTACCTTTTTCTCCTATGTAGTACCTAAACACATCAAGAACATTGAAAATTGGGGAAATATATATTCCTTCTAGAAGTTCAATTTCATATGTGTTGGATGAAAATTTCCTTAGCACCTTGCATGTTCCTATCTTCTTCCACTTTAATTTATTATATGTTCATCAAGGGAACCTTTCATTTCTCAAATATTTCATAACTGAATCACCCACCTGAAATTCTTGCTCTCTTATAATTATATCAATATATTCTTTATATTTCATGACACTCTTCTCTAAATTCTTTAGTGCCTCCTTATGCAATTCATGTAGGTAATCAACAAAATATTTTGCTATAACAATTTTTCTTCCCAAATTAGTTGTATCTCTCAATTCATCTACTCCTCTTGGGCTATAGCCTTAGAAAATTTGAAACTGGCTCTTCTCAACACTCCTATTTACCAAGTTATTACATCCAAATTCTACTTGGGCTAATATCATATCTTGTTGATGTGATTTGTCCTCTACCAAACATCTCAGAAAATTACGAAGACTCTTATTGACAAATTATGTCTATCCATCAGTTTGGGGATGATACATTGAACTAAACCCTAAATTTTTGTGTCCCTATTAGAAACAACTCTTTGGGAATTCATGTAATCTAATTGTACTTTGTTGAAAGATAATGTATCTATGTGGGAGACATCATTTGACTTCTTCCACAAAATAAAGTGAGCCATCTTTGAAAATCCATCTACTATGGAAAAAGTTGAGTCATTACCTCTAAGTGTTCTCAATATTCCAAGAACAAAATCCATACTTAAATTATCCCAAGGTCTTTATGGTATAGACAATGGCTAATACAATCCTGTATTTTGTCTTGTCCCTTTAGCATGTTGACAAATCCTACAATCTTGTACTATATTCCTTACATCATCATTCGTTCTTAGCTAGTAATAACCTTCCTTCAATTGTGTCAATGTCTTATATACTCCAAAGTATTTGCCAAGACCTCCATGTTGTGTTTTTCTCTTATCAAATTCTCCCTCATTGATCCCTGGGGTATACACAATCTCCTCCCCTTAAACAATAATCCTTCCTAAATGTAATACTCTAGCAACATGTGGAGATTTATCATTCTCTACTAGAATTTTACATGTTGCTCATGCTTATTTGAAATATGTATATTATTCATAAAACTCCCTTATTTAATCAAAATCAACAACATTCACTCTTAATTCATTCAACACTAAACACATTCTACTTAGTGCATTGACTACTTGATTTGATTTACCACTTATATGTTTCATACACTATAATATCTAGATAAGGTCATGACATATTAAATATTGTTTGCTAGCATTACTCGTGACTTGCACCATATATTGATCACTTCTACACTCCTTGGTTAGCCTTATCTCACATGTTTAGTCGACACACTAACCTAAAAATCATGGGGCATATCTAGATAAGGTCATGTCATCTTAGATATTTTTTCTAGTATAGCTCTTGACTTGTGCCATATAATGAATCTATACTATCTCTAAAACAAATGCCCAATAATCATAGTTCCAACCCATCATCTGAATTGCCACATAAATGTAATGTCTCGAGTCAAAAAAGAATATGAATTTTTATTCTTAACTTTCCACAAACACTTAATATTTGTTTAACAACACCATCAGAGCTAGCATTCAATAAACTCTTATATAAATCAATTCAAAACTACTATTTATGCATAAGAAATACCATTACATATGAAACAACAAATGACATAAATAACTCCTAGTATTCTTATTATAATGGATTTAGGAAATAATAGATGAAATATTGATCTCTATACTATTACATTAATAGTTGTATCACATTCAAATAGTTTTACAATATCAATAACTACAAACAACAAAGTTCATACTAACAACAATGGTAAATCGGATAAAAAATGTAGTTGGAGACCACATCTAATGAAGCTCAAACATGACCCTCATATGAGATTGTCCTGCAAAATTTAACTAGGGTTTTCATCCAAGGATTCCTATGCTTGAATCCAAGTGCTAAAATGGATTTTGAAAGGAATTGATTAATGCAGATAATGAACAAGAATGAAAATAATTGGTCTTTTATATTCTTCACAAATAGAGCAAGTTGATCACTAGGAACACCCATGACTTTAATTTTGAACAATGATCATGGGTGGGAAATATTTCATAAATAATGGCACCAAAAATTGACTACTAGAAATATTACAACACGTGTTAGAAATTTATGAGGGAAATAGAGGTGGAAATATCAGGGATCAAGGGTTGGCCTACATGAGACTCAACTAAAGGGTGAGGTGTTAGAGGTCGAACAATGAGCATGATTGGATGCATAAGGTCAAAAAATATAATGGTGAGGTGGAAAATAGGTGGAAGGAATGATATGATTGAGAAGTTTGAAACTCTGACATGAAGAAAGGAAGAATAGAGTTGGAAGAAAAGACATATTGAGGAAGGGAAAAAACATAACATATGGAAACAAGGAAGACATATATACATACTTAATATGTACAAACTTAGATTGACTAGGAATGACACATGATAATTCATCTCCGCTCAAAATTACTTGTCCTTAAGAAACTATAGGTTCAAATGCTCCAAAATATGTGGGCCTTCCCACATTGCATCCTCCACCAAAAGATTCTTCTACTGAACTAGGTACTCCTTAGTGCTTTTATTTCTCAAATTCCTCTCCCTTACATCCATAACTACTTTGAGAATCAAAACCAATTTTTCATTTCATCAATCAAAGAAAACTCATCTAAGAGTTATATATGTTTTCCTAGCACCTTTTGAGGCAAGACACATGAAAAATATTGTGCATATTACTTATCTCTGATAGCTCCAACTCATAGGTCACTTTGTCAATCCTTAGAATTATATAAGGCCGTATAAACATAGTTTGAGATTTTCTACCCATTTTCCTTCAAGGAATATTACTTATATGATTATAATCTCACAAAAACCATGTCTCTAACCTCAAATGTTCTTTCAATCCTATGATGGTTTGCATACATATTCTATTAGTTTTGAGCCTAATAGAGATTATTCTTGACTAACTTCAAAATGTCTTGTCTTTATTTGATCACATCACTTGGTCTCGATGCTCTTTTGTTCAAAAAAATGAGATTGATGAAGCTTCAAGATTCATACCTGCACAAGGCCATGAATGATGTAATATTGATTGACATGTGGTAGGTAGTTTTATAACAACATGCTCCTAAGTAAAGACACTTCATTAAAGTATTTTTTTGATTAACAATATACTTTCTCAAGTAACCTTCCACCCATTTGTTCATAATATTAGTTTGACCATTTGTTTGTGGGTGGTATTTGGTGTTGGGAGTGAGCCCAATTCTCACCCAAAGGAAGACATCTTTCCAAAACAAGCTTGTGAAGCCACTATGTCTATATCCCATGATGCTTTTGGATAGTTCATAGAGCTCCATCACTTCCTTGAAGAACATATCAACCACTTGTGATGCTTTGAAATCAACAAAGATGATAAAGAAACTATAATGTCGTAAAATTGCACCCCTTGCAATTTCACTTACATTCTTGCATCCAATTTAGTGTCCACTCCCTTAGAACTTGTGTAGGCTCATTTTAGCCCCAACATTAGCCTTTTTCCATTCTCAAGATGCTCAAGACCCCTTTTTAGCAACTACCTTTGTGTGTCATCTTTGCGTCAAACTTTGTGCTTTTCCTGTTCTCGTCATTTTGTAGTGTGATGTGTTTGGACACTAGTGCACCATGTAGATGTCTACGTGTCGTGCTAGTGTCCTGTGACATTTTGACATTCAAACGATTGTTTCAAAGTGCCTTGCCACTTGTTAGCTACCTTTGTCAGTGGTAACGACCTGGGACACCTTGTAACGGCTCGGGAAGCTTCTTTTCCCTCCTCTTCTCTCTTTAGAAGCTATCTTTTCAATCCATTTGGTCTTCTTCTTGATCTCTTTGTGGAGGTAGGAACATCAAAACAGGGGGTTTCACTGTGGCATGCCCCTAAATAGCCCCAACATTTTTCCCTCGGTCTTATGTGTGTAGATGTTGAAGATATCTACTTGTTGGAGGCTTCATTGCTTGGTTGGTTGTGAGTGTTTTCTTCCTCTTCTTTCATTTTATCATCATTTAATCTATATATTACTTAGTTTATCTTACTTTATTTCAGTTCTGTTATACTTTGTTATTCTCCCACATTCTTATTAGTTCTTAGCAATCTGATTGTTAGTAGTCATTTAGTTGGTTTCTGTGATAAACTTGATTTCCTGGTTCGTACAAGACACTAGTGCACCTCTGGGACTCCAACGTGCCACGCTGTCATCCTTGTTCTGTGCTACTATCCTTTGGTCGAGAGCTCGTCAACCTATCCAGAAAACCTTTATGATCTACTCTTTCTGATTTTGAAACTCTCACCTTTTCAAAGTGATGTGCCGGCCTTTGGCCAACTTGTTTCTACATTGTTTATTATATTTAACTTATTGTTTTCAAAATGAATTTAATATCCTCTTTTATTAGTTCAATATCTAATTTTATTCAAAGTGTTAATGATGTTCCATCTCATGCATGTGTTGGTGACTTGGCTTTGCCTATGTCACTCGATATCTTTGATCCTTCTCATGAAATTCCTCTTGTTTCAGAGGATATTTTGTTGCAAGAAGATGAAATCATTGATACTTTTCTTAATATTACTCTACCTTCTCTTCATTCCAATAAATCTCTTCTAGAGATGATGCATTAGTGAATGATGAAGTTCCTCTCGCAAAAGATCCTCCAAGGATGGGTGTTGAGCATATTTCTTCAAATGATTCCTCTATAAGTTGTAAGGAATATGTAAATATAATCTATGTCTCTGCTGCCCCTCAAAGGCCTAAGAGAGTTGTCATTTATATGACCCCAGCTAGTCCTTCTCCTAAAAGGATTTGTTCTATTAATGGTGTTCCATTTGATAGTGATTCTCTTGATCTTTCTAAGGCTCCCTCTTATAGAGCGATAGCCCATACTTATAATACTAGAAAAAATAAACAAAATGCCAATCAACTTGCTTCTTTACAACCTTCTCAACCATGTATTCCTTCAACACCCAAACCTATAACTAAATCACCTAGTGATTACGATCTTGTCGAGCAACTCCATGTTACTCTAGCCAAGATATCACTGTGGGACTTGCTAATTTAGTTTGCTCCGATTTATCAAGGTTGATGAGTCCAATTAATGGTTCAATTTTGATAGGGTTTATTATACATTTGTTGTTGTTACCATAGACTTTGGCACTTGGTTGTTGACATTTTCCTTGTTATTTCCTTAAAACCATAAACCTTGGGCATAAGTTTATCCTTGTGACTTTTAATGACATTAACATGCCATGAGAATTATCTATGCTAATTTTACATGTGGTTGAATGGATGTTACTTTAAGGTAATTATAGATATGCAATTGTTTGTGCATGCTAATTCCATTATGCAGGTTACATTAAGGTGCTGATGTCAACGAAGCTTGCCAAGTGGAAGAAACTCCTGCTGGTCGGTTGCCAAGAAAGTTAAGGAAATGATCATTAAGAGGTCAAAGGAGGGAAAACTCTCAATGGAGGGAAATTCCTAGTTTGAATAAAATATTGTAACCACCTTTTAATAGTCATGTTTGTTTGTTGAGAAATTCTAGGGAGTGTGTTGTGCTAGATTCTCGTTGGGGCAAGTCTGCTTTGACCAAATTTGGCACTTGCATAACTTCGTCCATCTTTTTCTATGCTTTCAATAAGGGGCATCCTCCTATTTTGATGGATTCGACTGCCTAGGTAGTTAGGGTTAATCAGTAGTTTTTCTCTCTATAAATAATGGTCAAATGCCCATTTTCATAAGGTTGGATGTTCTGAGATTGTACTAGCATTTTCTAGTTTTAGTAATACAATCATATTGTTGAGATGTGTAATCATGTTTTCAAGAAATAATACGATGTTCTAAGTTGCTGCATTTGAGTTAGCTTAAGGGAGACTCACTCAAGGGGCCCACTTGTTGAGAATTCCACCTATTTAGTTTAAAAGTGATTTTCTATTCAGTAATTAGTTCCAGTTTCAACAACTGTTTGTTCCTGCAGCCACTGAAATTCTGTTCTATGACTGTTCCTGCAGCCAAGGCAGATAGAGTAGTTTCCTGTCTGTTTGCTGAGATTTCCATTTCTATCCTTCATTTCCAGTCCAGTTGTTAATGCTTAGTGTGGATGTTGATTTATGTTCAGTGCTTAAGTTGATTTATTTCAAGCATTTCATTTCCAGTATTGTTTCTTTCCTAGTTTATGGATGATTGCAGTAGAGTCCTAGTGCACATACAGTGTTGACCCATTTCAAGTTTACATCCCTGGGTTGACAATGAAATGCACCTTCATGATGAGTGAGACAACTACTTAGTGCAGATGTCCAATCTCTAAGTCACAACTCTAAATGCTTAGTTATTAAACCATTAGAGGAGGCCAACAAAGGTATGCTCTAGGAAGCCTTGCAAAAGATTCTCTTGCCTTCTTTTGCTAGGCCAACAGATGTTAATGCGTTGATAGCTCATATTTGTGTGGATTCACCGAATATTACATTCTATTTGCAGGAACTCCTACCTCCAAAAGTACAGAAGCAAGAAGATCCTCTAATGATCATAGTTAATGCTAATAAAATCGACATTAGATGTACTCTCATTAATTTCAATTTGGCACTCAATGTATGTAGCATTGATCTATTGCCTAAAATTAAAATTAATTCAGCTTCACTTGCAACTTCTTTTGTTGTCATTCATGGGTTCAATAATGTCGATCGATAAGCTCTAGGTATAGTAGTATTACCTTTGTAGCTTGGACCCATTACTGTACCCACCCTTATATATGTTATGTCAAAAAAATTACCATATAACCTTCTTCTTGGTAGACCATGGATTCATGCTATGGGTGTAGTCCCATCTACCTTGCATAAATCTATTAAGTTCATTTGTAACAATTGAGTAGTCACGATTAGGGTTGATCCTAATGCTATACACTTATGTGAGATGGCAGTTGTCGATCAGGCTTTGATTGTGCCTACTCTTATCCCTTCAATGTCTTCCAATGTGTTGATGTCTACACCAGTAGCACTTGTTACACAGGATACTCTTGAGACAGATGTCCCTAAAGAAGATCCTTCTGAAGTAAGAAATCTTAAGTCTACTCTTTCTACTTCTCAAAAGAATGCATGTCTTGGTGATGATTGGGGTTCTCTAGAATTTATAGAATCCTTCATTGGAGAATATAAAGTCAATTTGATCCACTTAAACCTTTTGATAACATCATCCAAAGCCATTGTCAAAGATGATTATTCTTCTGTATCGTGGGATAATGTGAATGCGAATTGTAATGCTCTTAATGTTGTCCTCCCCCTTCTAAGGAAGATGATCACGCTTATGTTAAAGGGGCTAGTATTGGTAGTCCTGTCAAGAAGGCTGATGGTGATCCCATAGAGGAGTATAATCCCCATTGCTAGAACAATGCTCTCTATGAAGATCCTCCTCCTTCTCAAGATTTGCAAGCATGTTATGGCCCTGGATTTAAACTTGTCTTTAAATATGGCTATGGCCATAAAGGTTGTGGGCGTAACGAACAAGGCATTGTCTTTAAATATGGCTATGGGCGTAAAGGTTGTGGGCGTAACAAACAAGGCATTCAAGTCCCTATAAAATGTGCACCTCATAAGTGTAATTTAGGGCTTGGTTGCTCGAATGAGCAATCTAAATAGAAACCATAGTTGAATGTTGACATGATTTATGCTTAACCTCATTCTCTCAGATTGATTCATCCTCCATTATCTTCTATCTTCACGTCTTCTTCTTGTGAGCAATCAAGCTTTTCTCTACAAGAGAAAGGGTTGCTTCTTGCTCCTCATCTTCTATCTGAGTAAGAGTGTATCTTGTCGAGGCTTCTCAAAGCCCACTTGATTACTCTTCCTCCTCCTACACATAAGAAATTTCATAAACATGATAAAGAAAAACATTCTTTCGATTCATACCATTGACTGCCTGGCCATTCCACTAGTGAATGTAAGGCCTTGAAAGATAAAATACAACTTCATGATTCTGGTGCCATCACTCTTCCATTTGTTGGTGCGCCTATCTCTTATTCGTGTGACAATTGATATCGAGGTTTGCTTCTATCTTGTCTATTTTAAGCATTTTCTCATGAGGTTCTCACACCTCCCTTCTATAGTATCTTGCATGGTTCTCCTCCTTTGTATGTTGAGGGTAGTGACAACTTGTTTTGGAGATGTGCATCCTTCTTAAGGACCCCCTATTCTCTCTATCTTTCAATTGGAGTGTTCCTTTGAATGGGCCTCTTTGTGTCTTGAAGGGTTCCCTGGCGAAGGAACCCCCTTTGAAAGCTTTTCTTTCAAATGAATTCATTGACATCTAGCTTGGGGGAAGCCTGACTAGACTTGTCTTATATTTTGGCATCTAGCTTGGGAGTAGCCTAACTAGACCTATCTTTTTTGTGACTGTCTTGTAGTGTAGCTTGTCGTAGCCACATGCTTTTCTAATAAGTATTGATTTGTAGGACGGAGAACTTGTAGAGATTCTTTGCATCAAGCTTGCCTTGCAAAATCAAGCACCTGTGAGGACCAATTAGACTCTGCGGAGCCTTTCACATTAGGCTTCCCTCAGGACTGAGCACTTGAGTTGCCTTCTTCGCAAGTCTGAGGACTTGTAAAGCACTTTCATCCTATGGGATTTCTTTGTTCAACTCTATAGGACCAAGCATATGTAGAGCCTTTTGTTCACCTTTCCATAGGTTTGAGGGCCTGTGGTGCATTTTGTTCAACTCTCCTTAGGACCAAATACCTGTGGAGCCATCTCTCTCAAAATTTTCATTCCTTTCTAGTTCCTCAATCTCTTTCTTAAATTCTCCTCTCTCTTCTCTTCTCAAATTGTATATACCGGATCAAAGATCTGCATGTTCTTCATCTTGATTATACACTCTTTCTCTCTTCAACATTGGTTACTTCCCTACATTTTGGTTGCATTCTTCTCTTGAAGCAATCAATCCTTACATTCTTCTCTTCGTTTAAGAGTTCTTCTATATGTTATTTCTTAATTTGGGGATGACGCATAGTACTGAGACAACCTTTTACATCAAGGTCTCTTTCACTTTGCTGACTCAAATCTTGTTAGTTTGTTGTGTTCTTGTGTGTATGTGTTTTTGTATTCTAACCCCGTGATGTAATGGATTTTTATGTTCTAACATTGTTGTCTTGTGTAGATATTTCTTGTCTAATGCATTTTTCTTGTAGGTCTTCAGTCTGGGGGCATGCTTCCTTGGTTCGAAGAGTTATCTGCTTCCTCTACAGTATCCTTTTGGTATCATGATGTTATTTATGTTTAGTAGATTTCCTTTACACTATTGTATTTGATTCCAATTTCTGATGAAAGTTTGTTGAAATATCGACAAACTATTGTCAGAATATCGACGAACCTCTCAAATAATTTTTGTCACTATATTTTCATCGCTTTCCTGACCAACTGTTAAACATCAAAACAATGACCCAACTTTGTCGGTCGTCGTCACGAAAAATGGATCTAGTTTGCGTCAGAATATCGATGAAAAATTTCGTCTATCTACCAACGAAAAATAAACAAAACAAAATTGGAATGCCTCTTCAAAGTGTTGAAACAACATCACCAGTTCATCGGAATTGCGAAGAACTGGAAAAGTGGTTACGACGAAACTTTCCTCGCAACTGTAGCAAATTCGTCGGACATTTTTGCTGGTTCGTCGGTTACTTTCATTGAAATTTCGACGAGACAATGCAATTTTTTTTTTAAAAAATATTCATTCAAATGTTGGCATTCTTTCCAAGGTGCTCTTGGCTGCTTTCAATGGGTATTATTCTTACTATCTTTGCATCCATATTTTGTATGTTCCTGCCCATGGATGAAATTAAGTGTCATTCCATAAAATTCTACATCTTTACTGAAAATACATGAAACATTAGGTAAAAGCTTCAATAATTCTATACAGTTCAAGAAAAAATTCAAGGTTATTAATTCATGTCATTCTATACATTCTACAAATCTAAGTTGAATGCAACTAATTTACAAATACTACGAGCCATTTAATGAAACAAATCACATGTGCTGTATCTATCATGGATGTCCATGCCTTGTTCCAAGGCTGAAATTTTACCACAAACTCGAAGAATTTTGTCAAAAGTTGTTGACATTGACTCAACTTGACAATTGGACTTGGTCCACTATGACACAAATATCAAAGGTACTATGGGAAAAGTTAACAGTGGCCTAGGGCTATATAGCAATCATCAAGAGATATATGTCTTCTTCCAAGCCATATTGTAGAAACTGCATTACCCTTGACTGAATTACTCACTGTTCCCAAAAATATCAGCATCATGTAGGCCTGTGTTGCAGCAATATATAGGGGAGAGGACCTAGTAGTTGAGCACCCTAACTTCGTGCTTCTAATTATCCTACGTGGAAATTTCAAATCACTCCCAATTTTTTACAACAGCTTACTTGACAAGTCCCCTGCTTATAACTAAGGTTTCAAGGCCACATCATCAAATATGATGCCACATCAACATGCTTTTTGTCAAGGTGTCCAAAAAGACCCAAAAAAAAAGTGAGACCAATATTTGTGCATTCACAACATGTTTTATTGAGCACTGATGTGCAATCACATGATTGGTTGCTTTTTAGATCAAAGGAATACATTTTGTTTAATTATGGGTAGTCATCAACACTAACAACTTTAAAGTCACAACTATTGGTCCAATATTGATAAAAATATCAGACATTATATAAACCACTACTATCACAACTATTGGAGCATGCTCAGGTATTGGGTCCTCTCCCCTAGATTAAATTAAGGAAAACATTATTGTAAACACAATATGTATAGAAGAATATGAATGTAAAGGAAAATGGATATTAGCAAAACATAAATGTAAATAAAAGTAGTGTGAGTAGAAAATGAATCTAAATTGGTCTTGAACAAATAAAATCATACCCAATTAACATTAAGTTATACTGACCTTGTACTCATTGCCATTGTCAATCTTGAAGGTTACTTTGATGCCTTCTGCAGAAACTCTCTGGCCACGAGGCAAGAGAAGGCGGGAAAACCAAGTGTATATTGATGACTTCCTAATAATCAAAAAGAAACAAGCAACCAGTCAACCCTATTAGAAGAGAATAATCTTATGAATTGATGACTGAGATCAAAGCATTATGACAATGTGCTAGTTATGGTTGTGGCTTAACAAGGGTAGATTTTGGTAAGGAAGACAGTAAGTTGAATGAATGTAAGTAGAGAAATTTTTGCATACCTGCAAATGGTACAAAATTTCATGGTTAAGTGGAAGCCTCCCATCAACAACAAGATCCAAATATCTGTGTATCTATCTCAATCGAGCCTCTAAACCCTTCAGAGCTGTCAATTTTTCCACTAACCTGTTATGCACAAAAGTCAAATTTTAGAGTTATGTCACCACTAAAAACAAAAGAAACAAAGTTTTGAAACCAAATCCACACACAACACAATGTGGTATTCATACAAAGCCATACAAACAAACTAAACTCAGAACATTGGAATGGAATCATTTTTCTGCCACCATAGTGAAAATTTAGCACTGTCTTTCATCTTTGCATATTGGTTTGATGCTTCAAACGATGCATTTCTTATATTGAAAAGTGCATTACCTTATCGAGCTTCTCTTTGTTTCGAGAATAGTTTAATATTCTCTACCTAACAGGGCCAACCACGTGACGGTGGAAACTCATTTGGCCCCTCCCCCCTCACATCACTCTCAATTCCGCATACCTGATCATATAACATTAATCATTCATTCATCCATTAATAACATATAACATTCATTCATTAACATATAACATTCATTCATTAACATATTCACATTCATTCATTCATCCATTAATAACATATAACATTCATTCATTCATTCATCATTCATATAACATTCATTCATTCATCCATTAATAACATATAACATTCATTCTTTTTCAGTTTTACATATTATCAAAAATATGGTTGTCATAACATGATTACAATCACTTTTTGTTTCCTTTTGAAGCCAAAAAGAAGTGGAGTATCATTTTCTAAATCATGTCCCCTTCAGTTGTTCTACCCCTTTTTCATGATCTTAATGTACCTAGTTGTGTATCAGTGGATGCATGTATGTGGAGGCCAACAATAACAAAGAAATGTTAAATTGATATGTTTTATTATTATTGTTACAAGTATTTCATTAATTAAAAGAACATTAGGAGTGGTTCTCTTTACCTGGGGCCACATCATGTTCGATCTTGCCCTTATAGCCTCATGCTCAACATGTTGAACACCCTCTAAATCGATCTGGAGTTGAAACACGAAAGGTTACATTAATTAATACACCAATTGCAATTAAATATGTTTAAAAGAACTTTAGAGTGGTCCTCTTTACCTGATGGGGCCACATCATGTTCCTTGATCTTCTCTAGCCTGATCATGCTCAACATGTTGATCACGCTCTACATGCTCTAAAGTTGAAACACGTAAGGTTACATTAATTAATACACCAATTGCAATTAAAGATATTTGATTGTATTAATCCATATTGCATTTTGTATAGCACATGGATACATCCAGTACCGGGATGCACACCATGACCTTCATCAGCAGGTTGTGCTCCACCCTCACTAGGTTGCATTCCAATGTCACGTGTGATTATCATTGCTTATCTATTTAAAAAATAGGCACATAATTACTTTATGGTGGAAATTAATATTAAATGGGTGCACAAGATTCAATTTTAAATAAACTTTATTGAGTTTATTTACAGTCGGTCAGCTGTGGAATTGTGTTTGCCTAGTCAAGACTCTTAGGCGTTCACCACGACTCCATAGCCTTCTAGAAGGAAATCTTGAGTCCTCTTCGGTGGGCACTATTGAATTGAGTTACATTTTTTAGAAGATCATGAATTTTGCTTCTATGGTGTGATAAAACCAAAATTGTTTGTAATTTATTATTTGGATGCAATATTTCATTTATTGATACTTACAATTTGTGCGCTAATTTTATATATACCACCAGAGCCAAGTTTGTGTTGCCCATTTTTTTTCTAGTCTTTCCTTTGTTGCCTTCGATGTGTTAGGCAGCCTATGAAAAGTTTGAAATACGTTAGATTATGTAAAAAGAAAGAGTAATCAGTATATAATTACATTGTTGATAGTATCACATACCTTCCTTGGCCCGGTGGTGTCTTTCCTTTTTTCTTTTCAGCCTTCTCCTTTCCATCCGACACTAGGTCCTTCCACTCCCTCTCGGAATCATCGAGGGACGCTCATACTTTTTGTTCTTTAAATGTGACCTATATTGGTCCCTCACATACTTTAGATAGGTACCAACTTTCTTAAGGACCTTGGTTCGGTTGAATGTTTTATCACCGAACAACACAACTAAACGGTTAATGAGCTCATCTTTTAAATCTTGATTTTGGGCATTCCACCGTGTACGTATGGTGGGCCCAAAGAGCTCCAATGTAATATCACTTAGATGTTTAAAAAACCATCATTTCCTACAAAATGGTCATGGGATCATTAGTCTAAATAGAGTGATCAATAAGTAAATTTTAATTGGATTATATATAATAATAATTAAAACATTTTAAAGTACCTGTGACCTTCTCTATCTTTATGGGAACGAAATCCTCGGTCACCACAAATGTGACCGGTAATGTTCCCGTAGTAGTAATACGGGAAGATCCAAGAAATGTTGCTAAAACATCACCAGTACTAGTGGCCTCTACATCCCCAGGTACATGTCCTGACGCATGTTCTGACATGTGTTTGCTGTCAGAGGGTACACTACCGGATGCCTGCATGGTATGTGTTGCTGACATTTCAGTCGACAATATAGGCACAAATGATGGGGTCAGATGATGTGATGTGTGCGCAAGAAGATTAGGATGGAAACTTGTACCAACCCCTACTCCTCGGGCAACACCCGCAATACCCTGATCATGGCCAACAACATCATGAGGACTCAAAAAATCTTGTAAAAATAACACATATTTTAGTTCATGACATAAAAGAGTACAAAATATAAAACCATGAATGAACTTATGTTATAATTAAAGACCTCATGACAACTTACTTGCAAGTTTTGTGCCCTCTCAATCAATATTTTAACCCTCTCTCTTATCTCATCTATTTGAGGCACTATGAATAAACACTGAAGGATTTCTTCATTGCATTTTTTTGGGGTCTTTCTTATCATATCGAGAGGGTTTGTTGAATATGTGATGTCATCATCACATAATAGTGACTGCACCTCCCTATGGATGCTTTCCTCTACTGCTAGTGCCTTTCCCTGATCAGCTGACTGCAACAAGAATATTAAAAACATTATTGAAATTAACCCAATAAACTTATGAAAAAAACATAATAATAAAACATTTTTCTCGTATCTAATTTGTACAATTACAATGAGGTAAACCTATCGGGTAGAAGTGCCTGAAGATGCATAGCGATTTGTGCTTTGGACTAGAGCCTTCCCCGTACGATCAATGTTCCATTGTGACAAAAATTAAATATAAAAAAATATTACCGAAATGAAACCAATAGACTTACGAAAAAAAACATACTAATAAAATGGTATATTGGAGTCATTAATTGGAGGTTGGGTAAAATGGTATATAGTACGTACCACCCCCATAGTAAGTGTGTTTGTATCTAAGTGATTCAAATTGTAATCGATTAGCAACTCTTTCCCTGCAATTATTGATTTTATCACACATACGAATACATGGTTTCCCTCACGCGCCTCGAATATGCAATTGGGTTGCTTATTTGTTGACCCAGGTCGTGTACTATTTATAAACCTTTCAATATTCCTTGATGCTTTTGGCCTTCTGTCAATGTACATAGCCACTCCTTTATTTTGATCCTTTTCTTTTAGCTATATATAATTTACTGACAGTGCATACCTACGCATACTTCGTGTATATCAAACCAGCTGCATCCAATCTTTGTAACTATAACAGGGTCCGATATACTCCATCAATTAACTAACTTTGTCGTAACATACCTTTATGCCATCCATGCAAAATAGGCCCAAACCATGTAATGACGATGGTGCTATGCAATATATCCTATTGTTGACACAAAAATTAGTGTTTATTGGAGGGAGTTCCTTGGGTACCCATTGTTTCCGTAGATGTTTGTACCTCAAGGGTACCTCGATGTCGCCTATGCTCTCTCATCATAAGAACATGACCCCCCTTCAACAAGAAAAATTCCATGCGTTTACAAAATTTTCTTCTAATCTTTTGACCTCTAGTTGATCTCCCTCTTTTAGACCTACTACATGTCTCACTTTCCTCTTCTCTTCCTAAATTTCCCTCACTCGAGGAAGACAAATCTGACAAATACCTATTTGGTGGTACCTACACTCATAAAGATGTTGGATGAAGTTCTTTCATGGTGATGTGATCCCAAGGTGACATTATGATTAATCTATCATTTCATTGCTAGAATTTGATGGGTTATAAGGTAATCAAGTCTTGATAGATTGCAAGTTATTGTTACTACCGTCCAAATGTGTCCATCGCAAATCAAATCTACTTAACATTTTAACTCCAAAACTTTGTAACAAGTGTTAAATGTGACTATGGTCCACCAGTTACACAACCAAGGCCTCAAATGCATTATCTAATTGTAATCAAATGACTTTTGCTATTCATTCAAGTAAATAAACTTGAAGTGAAACACCACCAAGTGGTTTATTTGACACTTACATGACTAAAAATAGAAATAAATTTACATTTAATTTCCATATGTCTAAGTGGTTAATGGGGAGGGAGTGTGTACTAGGCCTGGTTAAGTCATCATAAGTTTATGCTATGGCAATAAAAATTATTTAAGTCATCTTAAATCTTCCTATGTCTAATTGCTAGGAGACTTTTGGTATGTTTTAAGGTAGGATGAGTGGTTGCATCAATTTTCTAATTCTCTATGACAAGGTTTCAACATCTTCAAATTGTGAAAGTTAGTACTCATAGTCATTTGAAACAACAACATTTTGATTATGTATGATGGTAGGATTTGATAACTTAAAAGAATTGGCTACCCAACAAATTTAAAGTTAAAAGAAACTTTTTCAGTTTAAGGGGTTAGCACTTTCTTTCATATTTGCATATTGGTTTGATGCTTCAAACGATGTATTTCTTATCCCACTTCTATCATATTGTATTCCCATCCCATTGCAATTTTTGCAATTCTTGGAGGAGTTGATACCAAAATTTCATATCAAATACCACATTCTTGAAGCAATTTTATGTGTTTTTACTATTTTTTTTAAAGTTCTTTTGTGTTGTATGGATCTATACAAGCTTGAAATTCTCTGAGATCATTGGTGTAGATAAATATATGTGTTCCCTTTCATTTTCATTTGTTTTGAAGTGCTAAATCAGTGTTTTGTGGGAGAAAACAATCAAATACAGGGACTACCCTATTTTGCCTGTGTAAGGGTTTGGGGGCTAAATAGAAATGACATCCACCAATCCACCTATTGTCTTGGAACTGTAACTCGGTGGATTGGTGTGCAACATGGTATGATAGAGGTTCATTGCATTTAGGGGTCTGTTAAAGCAAGAAACTTGGCATTGAATTGATGCCCTAAGGATGATAGGGGCAATTTTCTTGTGAATTTGTGGTTGTTAAGTCAGGGTTTATCAATTTGATGGATATCTTGGTAGAGTCATGGTGACACTATTTGATGGTCCAATCTCTACTTCAAAACAAAAATATCTCTAAAAACTCTAAGAGCTATAATGGGATGACATTAAAGGAACCTTCATATGAAGGATCTTCTAATGAAGGACCTTTGAATTAAGGTCTTCATTTGAAGGTCCTTCATGCAAAGGTTCCTTTTATAAAGCATTTTGGACATGAAATATTTAAAATAAAAAATACCTTCATTTGAAAGTCTTGACATGGCATCATTTTTGAATGAAGGTTCTTTATTCAAAGGTCATGACGACATCACCTTCAAATGAAGGTTCTTCATTCAACTGGTATTTTGTAATTTTGAAAATTTGGGATTATTTTTTTGCCTCATCCCACAAGTGGGACACACTATTGTGCAATCACTCATTAAAAAAGAGATGAATGTGTGATAATAATTTAGGGTTAAAAATAAATCCATTTGAGCCTTTTATAAATGAAAGGACATTTGATGCAATCATATGCCTTGTCAAAGTTTTAACTTAATAGTAAGGGCATCATGAGTAGTTTGTTGGGCCCATTCAACAATCTTTGATGCAAGGATTGAATTGTATAGAATGTATCTACTATCAAGAAAGACAATTTGTTTACCTGTATGACTATATCTCAAGTAATAGGTTTAATTGTGATGGCAATGATATTGACAAAGATTTTGTAATCTAGGTGTTGAGAAGCATAATTGGCCACCATCCTAGGAAAGATTCTTCATTCTCACTTTTAGGTGTTAAAATTTAACAATACCTTGATTGATGAAAGATCCCAAAGAGCCTTTCTCCATGGTATCCAAGTACACATAGCAACAATCTTCTCTTATAGGGTTGGACATGATTTAAAGAACTTAGCTAGGAATTATTCATTTAACCTAAGGTTTTCTCATAATTCCATCATTGGAAAAGTATGATCAAGTTCTTCTATTATGAATAATTGATCTATGTGCCTCTAGTAATCACTATAAATATTTGTAAGGATAAAATGACTAATTGCATAAAGTAGGAGAGAATCAACTTTGAGTTCTTCAAAGATTATATTCCTCTATTCATAATTTTTAAGGGTTGTGTGTGGAGGAGGTTATCACTCCCAAGAAGGGAGGAGACCTTTCCTTGCATATGTTTGTGGTGGAGGTATTAAAGAAGAATTCTATGCCTCTATTTCCATTCATTAGATCTAGCGTAGCCTAGCATATACTTCCTTTGCCCCTATAAACTTCCATTTGTTTGAGTTTATGTTATGTAAGTGTAATTCCATGCTATGTTGAAATATAAGAGGTGGAGGAGGCCAAAAGGAAATAACCCCTTTTTAGTTGTACCTTCAAATTTTTTCTTATTGTTTTTATGTTTTTAGCAACTTTGTGGACCTGAGATTTGAGGTAGGTCGTACAACAAATAATAACATGTTCCCATCAACAAATTGAACCTCGAAAGTTAGTGGGACTTAATTATGAGTTCTAGATGAGATTGATGACAATGCCAATCTTTTTGGAGGAGGTGGGAGGCATTAAGCTTAACGTGGAGGATGTTGGGGGTAACTAGGTGGTCAACTAGCTAGATTGACATAAGCACATGAAGGATCAATAAGAAAAGAAAACTATAAGTTCAAGTTGTGCAAGATGATTGAAAGGGGAGGGAAAAACATAAAGATTGGAGGAAAAATAAAGATAAACTGGTCAAATTCACTAAGCTTGTAGAGAGGGCTAAGTCTACAATTGCCTCAGACTCATGCGATGAAGGCTATGTATGATGAAATCCTAGACCTCAACCAAGATGTGGGTAGATTATGAGAGTTTTTCCAAGACCTGAGGCTGGTCGATAAAAGTGTGAAAGACTAAGTTATTTTATTTTTTGTCTTATCTTATACCATTTTACGAGAATGGGGGTGCCAATGTACGAGAAGATCTTTGGAAACTAGGCATGAAAATTGCAAATTAAAGAGAATGGGGGTGCCAAACTTACAATACTCATTGTCCCTTGGTCATTGATTTTCCCTGAGTGCCCTCAACCTCATCCTTGGCGCTGGTATTGACCTTGTTTTCACTCCTCCAAACTCTTCCTCGGTGCTAGTATTGACCTTGTTTTCACTCCTCCAAACTCTTTGTCGGTGCTGGTATTGACCTTGTTTTAACTCCAAACTCTTCCTTGGCGCTGGTATTGACCTTGTTTTCACTCCTCCAAACACTTCCTCAACGCTGGTATTGACCTTTCACTTCTCCAATTTGACGAGCTACAACTTGGTTTCATTAGGTTTTAGAGTATGTTAATTAAATTGAAAATTATGGCGCCATTTAGCTAGGTTTTAATATTCTACAATATAGTTAAGTATATATTAGCTATATTTTACATAATAAATAATATAATTATTCGACTTATTATAATTATATATTATATTCTTTAAGAAAATTATTAAATACATATAAAATTATTATAATTAATAATTAATAATAAGTATATTTTTATATAATACAAAATATAATTAATATAATATATATTTAATATAATAGTAATATTAGATTAAATTATATATAATATAATTATATTTATTATTATATAATAGTATATATAGGCTTTTACATATTTAGAGGATTTTACCATTACACTATAGCTGGTTTACCATTAAATGGCATTGAAACTTGTTTTCCAACAACACAATAGTGGTTTCCAGGCATGAGATTTGTTTCAAGCTCAAATCTCACAATATATGTAGCCTATTAGCTAATACAAAGAGAGATAGAAACTAAAAAGATAGAGAATGAGAGAAAGAGATGAACTTAGATAGATAGAGAGAGAGAGAGAGAGAGAGAGAGAGAGAGAGAGAGAGAGAGAGAGAGAGAGAGAGAAATATAAGAGATACAAGGAAAAGAGAGAGAGGAAAAGAGAAACTAAATTTTGATTGGTTGTTTCATGTTAACAATCCAAGGATGGCATGTGTCCTTGGGGAGTTATGCTCAAGGTAGCATGCCATTTGATTAAAGATATGATAATTCTCCTTTAAGACCTCTTCAATGTACCCATTGCACATTTAAGGAGACAAAGATAAGAAGAATAATAATGAAAATAAAGATAGAGAGTGATAAGGGAGGGTGATTATATCTATCCCCTGTCGCTTCTATCTCTATATCTCCCCACTATCTATGTCACTTCTCTCTCTATTGAGCTTATTCTCCTCCCCTTCTCATTCACTCCATCTCTCATCTCTCCATTTACATCTCTCTTTATCCTATCTATCCATCTCACTTTCTATTATGATCTCATCTACTATCCACGATTTCTCTCTCTCCCAAAGATCCGATTGATCGCGGATCCTTTCCCCTGATCTGTCTTTCTCTTCTTCTATCTCATATATATCTCTCTCTCTCTTTCTCTCACCATCTATCTATCTCCCCATATATTAACTAAGAAGCCATGCAAGCATACAATAGTATATGTTGGTAAAACTATAATAGTGTTTTATTAAACTATAAGTAACACTTATCTTTCTAATGTCAAGCCTTCTTATAAAAATAATGTTTTATTAAACTATAAGTAGATTATTGTCACCACTCTTCATTCCACATGAAATGCCAAATGTAGCAATTGTTTTGTTGCTTTTGTCAAGTTTATTAACCAAGCTATTTAGTGGGTTGAATAAAGTTGTGTTATGACCCTTGGTCTCTTTAAAATAATTAGACAATATTAGGGAGAGGGAAGGGGAGAAAACTAAACTCCTTCAAAATAGGGGTAGTTGTGGGTTTGTTGGTTTTCTTTGTATACTATATACTTAGTTCCTCTAGGATAAATAAGTCACTGTAGAAATGAAAGATGTTTGATTATCTACCTAATATTGTTTTGTGTTTTTTAAATGGAAGAGATCTACAACTCTATAGAAATTGCTATATGCTAATGGTCAAATTATTAGACTATTTAGATCATTTTCTTAGTTGTGTATCCTAACTAATATAGAGTAAGCTTTTTCATTTTAATTGACTACTACATAATAGTTTATGTGTTGAAAGAATTGCTTCCATTCTTTGTAGTTTTTACATTTGAATACAAATCATATTTAATTTCACGCCAATATACTTCTTTCATAAAGATATTTGTTTGATTTTTCCTTGCTATTTTCATCTTAAAATTAAAAAAAAAACGTATTCTATAATATAGAATTATTTTCAAATTGGGACAAAAAGGATTCTAAGAGATATATTTAATCATAAATTTTACAATCATAAATATCATTTAATTTGTATGTTGTAACTTTAGTACTTTTAGTTAAAATAAAAATAACTTAAAGTTATATTTACATATAGTTAAATTGGAAAAGTTGTTTGAGTTAATTACTAAATTTGATCTAAAAATGTTCAAAAATAGATAAATTCAATTAGATATAGTTAAATTGGAGGTTTCATTTGAGTTAATAATTAAATAACGTAATAATCAATTAAAACAAGAGACATAATTTTGGATGTGTTTGAATTTAATAAATTACAAATTAAAATAGACATAAATTACTTGAAATAAGTGCTTCATAACCCATCTAATCAAATCATAACCTATCAAAAAGGAAATAGGAATTTTCTAAAGAAAAGAACACTTGACCCAATCATAAGTGTATGGCCTTCGCATAAAGGAGTGATCCACCTTAGCAATAACAACTACCTGATGTAGACCTAGGAGGCTCAACTCAACCAACCTATCAACCTGCCTTTAAGAGGCATCCAACAAGTTTAGAATGACCAATTTAAAAAATCCAAACAACTCTCAAAGCCTGACAAACAACAAAAGTCAGATTTCACACTTTGACTCCTTGAATCCTTGTAACAGTGCAAACCTAGTTTTTTCCCAATAACTCAAAAATTTCCCAAAACACCAGAGACACCCTTGATGGTTTTAGACACCCATTTTGGAGTTATTAAACATACTTCAAGGGAAAGTACAAGTTCTTTGGACCAAATCACCAAAAACACCCTTTCTAGGTTGTGCTGATTACGCTGATTAGGCCTATTTTACAAAGCAACTAGCCTTTAAACTTGTCATATGCCCATGAAACCTTGGGGCAACAATTTTTATGCCTATGTTGGAACTGTAAAATTTTGAAAATTTTACAGTGATTTTGCACTCGTTGATTCCCTAAAGAAAACCTTATCTTGAGTATAATCCATCATAGTCACATATGATCACATCATTCTTGACCATTTGATATCATGAAAAACCTCCAAAATCTAGTATTCAAATAACCCATATCAGTAAGAATTTGTGCAAGTCTCTCCGATTCATAAATCATTATATTCTCATTTTCAGGATATTGGCTAAAGAACAAAAATGTCACACTGATCAAATTACATAAGAAGATACACATCGGGATGACATGGTCCATCGTCTCACTAATAAAGAGATTTGTCAGCAAGACAAGTTCCATTGAGGTGAAATGAAAAGGTCATACTGAGCATATAGGTCTCACCGATGAAGTTCCATCGATAAGAAACCTGTCTTGTCTCACCGATCAAAGCACGAGGAGTTGTATCAGCCAAACCAATGCCATCAGAGTAAGATCCTTGAGTTATCCTAAGTGCATTTGTCTCACCGATGAAATATCATCGGCGAAACACTCATCTTGTCTTGCCAACAAAACAAAGAAACATACTATCGCCCAGACAAATGCTATCGGAATGAGTTCAAAATGTCCTCCCGACCCATTATGTCACGCTAATAAGATTACATCGGCAGGAGTCTTGGCGACATATTTGAGATCGAAGGAATAATCATCAGGGATACTTATAACATCAGGAAAATTACTAAATGTCTTAGCGATACACCATGTCTTGTCGATGAAGACACAAACATATCAAGATAGTCGTCGGGGTGACACTTGGTGACAATTATATAATCAGATGGATAGATTATGTGATATCGGCGTAATGTCTCCCCGACCAAAAGAATGTTTAATGAACGTTAGTCAAGCCTGAATAAAAGGATCGCCCAAATTTTGAATTGTCTTATCGATAGAACATTTGATGTGATAGTGGGTAAATTCGAAGATCAGCTACGCTTGTGTTCAAAGCTAGGACATTAATGGTAGTATTACTACCAAATGTGTCAATGATTTCCTAAATTGAGAAAATTAATTGAAGGAAAATTTTGCAAAGTAGCGGCAGAGGAACGAACGAAGCACCAAAGGATCTTGCGGTCAAAGAATTCTAAATAAACTTGTAAGTTCCCTATAATTAAATTTCTGGTTTTGTGATTCATAAAATGAAAACACTAGCTCAGGAAAGGCAAAAGGTAGGAAACAGAGTGAGAGTAATAACCTAGAGGAAAAAAGCAAAAAATTGAAGCAGAGAAGGAACCGAGGGTAGTTGAGAGGAAGTTAAACCAAGAATTAATTGATCAATTTCCCAGCTCAGGACCTAAGGCCAGGCGATCTGCACAACTTAGGGAAGAAGTGGAAAAGTTAGAGGATAAATGCAAGCATATATGAGACATATGGACCCCAATTAGGAGATATGAGCTATTTATTTTTCATTACCAATGAAGGAACTGATACGAACTAGTGTGCAATCCTTGGAAGTTAAACCTAGGGAAACTAGTCTACCCCAATGTATTCGTAAATGTATAATTGGTGAAGATGCTAGCTGCCTATTATAATCCACAATGTAAAGCTATTTGTGATCCATCAGGAAAACTGTTTATACATGTATCTGAAGCTACCATCTGTGAGGTTTTTAACCTAGAGGGAGTGTGTGGTGAAAAATTGTACCTAAACAGTTGGAAAAGGAATTCTGGAGGATGGATACTTTGTACAAGGGTTGGAGGTTTCCACTACATAGGTCTAAGAAAGATGGTGTTTCAGTTCCACTGAATGACAGTGATGGTTCCCCGTTCCATGTTGATTTGTTTGAACCCTACATGAGGTACACATATTTTTCAGTGTGTCAAGTGCTAGGAATGGAGGCCCCTGAACACATGTCAATTGTACCCATGGTAATTGCAACGGACATCCAATGTCACAATTCAATGTTTTTTGATTATGCTTCACACATCTTTAAAGTACTTGATTCAGGACTGATGGCAATAAAAAGTGGAGCTCCTATCTTGCACTTGGATGCTTATTCAATCCTAATGCATATGATACTTTATTATGGACAAGAATTGCAGATGTGGCCTGAAAAACCAAGGGTTGTATAGTTTGATAAGGAAGGAAGGTTATTACCAGTACAACTCTGGACTGCCACCTGGGATTGCAGATTTGCTAATTCTTGTTATCTACATTTTGAAGAGTTTTTTGTGAAACCACTGTGCAGATTTTACAATCATCCTTGTGAATGCTCATTGTCTAATGAAATAAAAAGGTTTTTAAGGCCTAAGGATTTCAATGGACTTGTCAACCACAATTGGGGAGACTGGTACTATCTAGAAGATGCAACCATGATAAGAGTATATGGATTTGAAGATGCACCCTTCATTCTGCCCAAGATGGTGCCTGATAGGATTGCATATTTGGAGACTGTTAGGCAATTGGACTATTTAGATGTTATGAATTTGAGTTCTTTCGAAAAGCAGGCATTTATGCCTAGTACATTATGCTTCGGTGATTTCACTATATTAGCAAGGGATGGATATGATATGGTTCTCAACAAATTGCTGCAATACAACATGAAGAAAGGTCCACCGCGAAAAGGATTTGATCCAAAAGGGTATATTGATTTTTCCAAAAATAAAATGAACTTGGGAGGATACAATCACATACCCTATCTGTATGATGAATTGATCAAGAATTTGGAAGAAGAGGAAGTAGAAAAAGTTGTTGATGAGTATAACAGGGGATTGCAAGATACATAACTATTATCTTTTGATGAAGTGGCATTTGGTGATGGTAGGCCTAGCAATACAATTGATAAAATTTCTAGATTGAGAAATCAAGACTACAAGTATGTTCCCAGGGAACCAGATGTTGAAGAGAGTGTAGATACTAACACAAGGCAGATAGCATATAAATCATTTGTGGCTGATGATGAATTCATTAAAACCTCTAAATTTAAAACCTTTTTGTACAAATTAAAAGGAAAATCAATAAGGGAATCAGTGGAGAATATTACACCAAGTAATGAGGAACAATTGCTGAATAACTTAAAATCAAGTGTGGAAGAAGAAATGAAGAGCATGACCCCTGAGAAAGGAAGGAAATTATTAGAAAATGCAGGTGTCATGATCTTTCCTAGGTTGGATTTGAACTTTGCTTTGGTTTTTGATAGTTTTTTGAAGAATAGTAATGCCACACATAAACCCACTCCTGAGGGGGTAACAAAGATTTATGCAGGATCTAAGTATAACCCAAATGGGGGATCACTTATGATATGGGCCCTGTATCCTCCACACAAGAAATTTGTTGTAATTGATACTAAAAAGGATTTTGGACATGTATTGACATTAAAATTTGGTGAGGTTGATCCAATAGCTACAAAAAAAATTGGCATTGATGTGGCCAAATTAAAAAAAGCCCAAATCTAGATGCTAATCAAGGAAAAAGAAATGTATAAGATGAATAACAAGAGACTACTCAGAGAAAATGATTGCTTGAAGGACATGATGGGAATCCGTGTGGGATCCACAAAGCAATTGACTCATGGTGAAAGCTCCCAGGAAAGAGACCAGTGGAAAGAATCAAATGCGTACTCACAAGGTAAATGTGATGCACTCACTACAATAATAAGGAAGAGGCAGACCAATTTAATGACTTGGTTGAGTAAGCTTTGAGGAACACATTCACACAATTTTACTGCAGTACAAGAACATAAGAGGATAGATGGCATGATCCGAGAGAAGTTTCAGGAAATAAACCAAAGGGATGCTCCTGATAACATGGCTATTGATATTGCCAACCATTTTATGAAAAAACATAAAGACTTCCATGAAGAGTTGCAAGGTGATGAGCAGGGGATGATCAATGTCACAAAAAAGGGAGTACCAATGCTATTAGAAGATGGAGGGGAACTAAAGGGAAAAAACAGATGGATCAAGGAATGCGAGATGATGATGCAAAAAATTCTAGAGACAACCACAGGAAATGGTTTAATAATGGACGAGGCATGTGAACAAAATGAGAAGATGATCGAAATGGAGATAGCCATAAGGAATATGTTGGAGGATGCTGATACACATGAGTGACAAGATTACCTAGATTATTTGTCAAACATCCATTTATGGCTTAATAGAGCATAATTTATAGTTTGTTATTGTTGTTAAGCAAAAGACATTTATGAAAGGACGCGTCCTTTCACAATTTTGATATAGTTATATTTGTTTCATAATGTCAAACAGATATAGGTGGATAGGAGAAAGATACAATAGATAGTTTGCAATGAAACTTTCCTTTAAAAGACTCGGATGCATGTATGAATTTCGATGAAGTTAATGAAGATGTCTGATCTTGTGGCTTAATATTGGTATCAACTATTTGTGGAATTATACAGTTATCTGGTTGTCTCCATTTTGATGCTTTTATGTTGTTTAAATTGATATATCAAGCATATATTCAGTTTACCGATACACATTTGCTGTATTTGTGTGATGTGATTATTTGGTTCTTTCAAGTAAAGATTAAACCCTTCTAGTCAATCACAGTAACTAAAGAGTATTAATTGGATCAATAAGAAGAATCACATAACTAGGATTGTCATTCTATCTCAAGTAGAGTTTTTCAATCATTTACTTGCATGTTTATACAATTTATAAACTACATCTGTGTTCCAAACAGTTTGAATTATTTCCATCATAGATTACACTTTTCTAGATCTTCATTAGACTCCATACACCCAACAAGACACTAGTCTCACGCATTTCATCTTTTAGTTTATCCATTTTATTTTTTACATCTGTTAACTGAACATATTCTAATATTACACATACACTTTATTAGGATTATATTTGTTCATTGTAAGATTGCCACTGTGAATAGATTACTGTAAACAAAATCACATCACTTAAGTTTGCTCAGTTCACAAAGGTAGACCCACCTAGGTTTGGCAGCACTTGAAGAGAAGAAGGTTCAAATCATTTGGCCTTTTTTGTTACCCTAAAATGTGTCAAGAGATTAGCAACCTCTCGAGGTATTCTCACTTGCGTTTTTGATAGCTAACAACCTCCAAATGTCAAAATCCACAAAAATATTCCACTTGTACAACCAAATTCTTGCCAAACCCAAAAACCCTTATTTTAGACCAAAATCATGAGGGTTTATTGAATATCCTACTTCCACAACCTCCCAGACCTCAAAAAAACCTCAGACACAACCCATTAGGTCTGCACATGGATAAAAATTCATAAAATCAGATCTCCCATACATATTTTGTTGAAACCTAGGCTTGAACCTCTCATTTCACATGCTTTTCTTCACAAAACTCTTGAGGACAACAACTTACCTTCTTTATTTTTCATCCTACGCCCTATTCATGCATCCTACAATTACAACAATATCCATGGGGCCTCTTACACAAGCTATAGTAATCACAAAAAGTGTAAGAGCCCCTTTATATCATGTTTGGACTACAAAACCCTAAAAAATAGGGTAACCGAGTTGTATACAAAAAATGAAACTTTCTAACTCAAATGAACACCTTAAGCCCTAAAATCATATTCAAATCAAAGATAACACATATCTTCATGACATAGAATTGATTTCACATCAAAATATGGCTGTATGTGACCGTACAGTTCTGCAAAACAAGAAAAATATAGAAACTTTGTAACATCATGAATTAAAATTAAACATTAAAAAGTACATCATGAATTAATTATGTAATGGCATAAAAATTAAAAATATCATGAATTAATTATGTAACCACATAAGTCAAATATAATTCTATCAAGAAATTAATATCAAATAGATAATATAATTGCATAACTCATATATTTCAATGTCATTGATCTTCTTCATCCAACTCTTTGTTTGTATTATCTGATCTAGATTTGACATTGTAAGGATTGGTCATATCATCATCATCGTCATTAATATCAATTTAGATAATGTCATCACCCGCATGGATATCATCTTCATGAACATTAACTCCTACATCATCATGATCTAGTTCCTCCTCTTCGACATCTTCGTCAGACACATCATCAACTAACTATTGATCCTGATCATCATCTACATCATCTTCTAGTTCCTCGGTATCTTCTTCTTCCACCACATTATACTTTACCGACCTTCCTCTTGGATCATGTCTAACAACAAATGACCAACCGGTTTACCTGGAACCTCTGAGTAAAATACCTGCTCACATTGGCTTGGAAGAACATAGGGCTCATTTCTAGCTCGCTCGATCAACCTTGTATTAACCATGGTAAATCCATTATCATGTTCAATAATAGTTCTCTCAGGATCATTTTCATTCAATCGTAGCCTATACCATAGGACGATGAACATAACTAATTTGAAGGACTTAAAGTCACACTCAAGTATATCATCCAAAATCCCATAGTATCAATTTTCTGAGACTTCTGGATGTATGTTGCTTCTAGATGAAACATTAGTCACCGAAAGACTGCAGTTATCCCAGAATCACAAGTTTTCTTCATCTCATCCAACTTTTTGATTCAAAATTTATGACCATTGCACCACATAGCCTTGTGGTGTTTCCCCTGCAATATGTCAAACATGTAAAAATTATTGCAATATCGTAAGTTGATAAACATATTTATTATTGGCGAAATGTATGCAAAGAAAAAAATCTCAACATATATATACATCAATATAATTGAAAATAATTAAATAATATGGGTGATTAATATATTTATACGTATTTGTTTATCTCTTAAACCATATGCTAAATCAATTTCCCTTGGTGTAACATTGGAATCTCCATTACAATGAGCTTTAACCAATGAAGCCACACCTTCCCATGTTAATGCCGACCAAATTATTGACATCATTCAATCCATACCGTCATCCAATCAAGATTGTTTGCGATGTACAAATATAGTGCATCCCACTCTCAACTGTAACCAATCAAAAATTGAAATTCACAAACGACGTATAATCAGTTAATTACCACGGTATACGACCTTAATTTAAAATTGATGTATATTGAAGATTAATAATTAAATAAGTACAATATACATAAAAACCAAATATAAAATGCATTCCAATTAATCTCCATGACCATCTTATAATTACCTCTCACTTTCCTCAATCTACCTTTCCCCATCAGGTACTCCCCTTCAAATTTGTTAATGGAGTTGGGATCCCAAATGCGATCTACATGGATCTTTGCTGCAAACTTAGGAAGATATTTAGTAATGTACACCATGGTCTGGTATACCATATATCCCTCCACCATAGAACCCTCAGGATGTGCTATTTGTCTAACCAAAGCCTTCAAAAATTTCAAGTGCCTCTCAACCATCCACATTGACCTTGTGTGTACAGGTCCACACAATTCAATCTCCTTAACTTGGTGTATGAGGTAGTGTTCTTGTGCATTGAAAAATGTTGAAGGTAGACACTTTTGCATTTCACACATTAGATGAGGAATTTTTCTCTTCCAATAATTTATATCTTCTTTATGGATTTCTTTAGATGACAACCATCTACAAGTGATTCAAGGCGCAAATATATGAGATTTAACAAAAATATACAATATATTACATAACAAGTAAAACAAATGGAAATTATAAGATCTATACAACGAATTGAACAAATATCGCTACTTATGTATTTTCCAATATCATATATAACTTGCTTGACATTGTTGTCGAAGTTGTTTGGGAGAGAGAGGTAGAACTACTACAACAATTATAAAATAATTTTTTCATTATTTTTCTAAAAATAGTAAACATAATAAGCTGAAAAGTACATGTAGTATACAAATATATATATATATATATATATATATATATATATATATATATATATAATATACCTAATAATACCTTAATGAAGGTATGTCAATCATGCGTTTTCATCCCTGACCCAAATTCACCTTTCTTTGTTATTATATTGTTTATGTTCGCAACAAATCTTGTGGGAAATCGAATTTTTTGTATGACTTCTTTTATAGCATTGCTTTGCTGCTCTGTTAATAACCAAGGAAGGGAACTTATATTAATTTGGTCTCCATTTCTATTTAATTGAATGATATTTTTCATTGCATAATTGGCTTCTTGAATGTCGCTACAAAATTTGACAATTTTTTCTTTGTCATGCCTTCCATCCAATATTTTTCGTAATGTTTATGTTGTATTCTTTCTGATATACATTGTATCAAACAAATGCACAATTTGTAGCTTCTCATAGTAGGACAACCTACTAAATTATCTGGGATAACTTTTCAGTCCCTGTGGAAGCCGACCATTAATGCCTTGATGACCTTCATGAAGCATATAAGTTAAACAAATTAACAACAACAATCATTATCAATTATAATATGAGTAAACACAACACAATATAAAAATATAAATTCCAAACATATCATATATGATAGATAAACAATTTGATCCGATGTATAACCTTAACGATTAATTTTATTATATTCCAACTTCCATAGGTGAGGTGTCATTTTTCGTGGTTTTGATGTAGTCTCTTCTTTCCCATTGAAAATATGTTTTTCAGTAGTTCGACATTTATGATTTTTGTGGAGGAAGTGCCATACTCATCAAACACCTGCTTTCCTAAACTTGTTGAACTTAACGAGATTTCATCTTTGGACCACAAATTGACATGCATATTTTCCCTTTGTTTGAAGACTTGCAATATCATATATAATTGGATTAAATATGTCAATTTTTATAATTATATATAATGAATAGATTATTTAAAAAACATGCATGATATCTACTTCATAAAATTAAATATTGTTAAAGTGTAGTCGAACGTTATAACATACCACAAAAATGTGTTAGCCCTTGGGGCATCATTAATTGTTCATACAAACATTACATGGAATTGAAATTGTCTTTGTCCTATTGGTCTAGAGATGTCATACATAGTGACGCCATTCCATAACTTTAGTAACTTGTCGATAAGAGGCTCGATATATACATTCATATCTTTAACTTGGTACTTACCTAGTTGAATGAACATAAACATTACATAATTATTATAACCATTTTACTGCAATATATATAAATTAATGTACATGAATCTTAAATGAAAAAAATATAAGTCATTATGCAACAAATAAGACAAATGAGATGCTACTACGTTAAATAAAATTGATGTAAACAAATACCTGGAACAATCATTGCCAACATTATGTGCTCCCTCTTTATTGACATCCATGGAGGAATGTTATTGTTGATTAAAAAAATAGGCCACACTGAGTAAATAGATCTCAGCTCTCTAAATGGATTGACACCGTCCACTGCCAATGAAAGCCTGAAATTACGAGGTTCTTCTTTAAAGTGTGGCCATTTTTCCTCCATGTCCCTAAATGCAGAACCATCCGCAGGAATTCGAAGAATGTCATCTCCACTTCTATTCCATGCATGGTAATCCATAAATTGCGCTAAGCTTTTGCACCTAAATAATCATTGCATATGTGGAACAATGAAAATATAACGAAGAACCTTGCAAGACACCTTTTTGTTAGTTGATCTGTTCGATATCTACTGATATGACATTATGGGCATTCTGTTGCAAATTCATGTTGTTTATGATATATAATATGATCATTGGGGCATGCATCTATTATTTGATACTCCATTCCATTATCTTTCATAATGCTAAATAAATCTCAGTATGAGCGAGGTAAAATATTTGATGGTGGTAACAAAAATTCACTAATCAATCTACAACAAAAAATAATTTGTTAATATAAAGAATATTAATGGTACATATTTCATCCTTTATTTACTAGTGATGAGCTAACAACAATTAAAATAGATGAAAAAAGATGACATATATGACATACCTTAACATCCATGAGATTGCTATGTTTGGATAAACCATTCATAACCTTCAAGTTCACCAACAACAATACAACAGAGAGAAGAGTTGTTTGGGAGCATTCATAAAGGGGCTCATATGCCTTCTCAAGTACAGGTAAATCATGAACATCATCAAAGTCATCTCGATTATCATGATCAGCTGTGCCACTAAATGTTTCATGGATCAATGTATTTGTACCATCATCTTCAACTGTTTTTGGCGCATGATCATCTTCTTCCATAGGATCATTAACTTCATCTTCAATATTCATACCCACGTTCCTCCGCTTGCAAAACCACATTCTTCGACCGCGGATAATCCATATCATGTGCTCTAGGGCTCCCCACCTTTATAATGATAGACACAAATAAACCATGATCATGATCAAGTGATTATATATATATAATGTTAAAATGATATAAACATTTACAAATTCAATCAATATAAACACATATAATGAACAACTTACCAATGGACGATAATCATGCCCCCCTTCAACGTGACCATGCTGCCTACAATGTTTTTTAGCTATTGTGATTAAAAGTCTTCTCGTCTTTAAGCCCTTGCAATTATTGCAAGGACAATAACATTTTCCATCACCCTTTCGTTTCAATCTAGCCCACAATCTATCAAGTGTCTCTTCATTTTGTTCTGGACTAATATTATCTGACATGATTTTTCTTTACCAAACTTGAATATTTAGATCTTCAAAAAATATCAAACTCACACTACAATAATTTTTAATCATAGACAAATAACAAAATCTAATAATTCTGATATTTTACACCAAAAAAATTTGGCATGCAACCACCCCTGCAAAAGAGAAGATAGTCTGAAGTTAATGACCCCAAAAAACACTTTAAAATGCTAATTCCAAAACTTATTAAATTCTGATTTTACTATGATTTCCAATCGTTAGACTCCTAAAATCAGAATATTGAACTTGCACAACAAAATCTGGAAATAAAATTCTGAAAATGCATAAGTCTAAAAATGAAATCTGATGAGATGTTGCTTTAAAATATGATTTTCAAACCTGAAAGTACAAATCTGACTTCACAAATTAATTCTGGAAAAGACAATGACTACCCT
This sequence comes from Sequoia sempervirens, assembly GCA_007258455.2. NCBI lineage: Eukaryota > Viridiplantae > Streptophyta > Pinopsida > Cupressales > Cupressaceae > Sequoia > Sequoia sempervirens. The sequence goes on along the minus strand of VDFB02052795.1, from coordinate 137,497 downwards.
CAACTTGGCGATAATAACAAAACACTGTCACAATAAATAGTTGAACTCACTTTTATTTATGTCAGCCACAATTTGATTTTGCATGTTCGTCAAAATTTCGATGAAAAATGTTCATTGAAATTTTGACGAAAAACTCAGGTTTGTCAAAATTTTGACGAACATCGGGGATAAAATTAAAAAAATTTGAAAATTACACATTAAATATCACAAGTACCAGACAATACATCTAATTATACATCTTTTGTCAGAAATTTTTATCGGATTTTGCAATCAAATGAGTTAGTGTTAGCGTGCATATTAGTGTAGATTCATATGCTTACTAAAGTGGGGGGAAAATGTAATGTCGTAAATTTGCACCCCTTGTAATTTCACTTACATTCTTGTATCCACTTTAGTGTCCGCTCCCTTAGAACTTGTGTAGGCTCATTTTATCTCTTGCATCAGCCTTTTTCCCTTCTTAGGATGCTTAAGACCCCTTTTCAGTTCAGCTACCTTCTCGTGTCAGCTTTGTGTCAAACTTTGTGCTTTTCCTATTCTCATCATTTTGTAGTGTGATGTGTTTGGACACTAGCACGCTGCGCGAATGTTTGCAAATTGTGGTAGCGTCCCGTGACATTTTGATGTTCAAAAAATCATTTTTGAGTGCCTTGCCACTTGTTAGCTACCTTTGTCGGTGGTAACGGCTTAGGACACCTTGTAACGGCTCGAGAAGCTTCTTTTCCCTCCTCTTCTCTCTTTAAAAGCTATCTTTTCAATCCATTTGGTCTTTTCTTGATCTCTTCCTCTTGGACATACTCTCTTTTCTCTTGCACTCTTACTTTCACAAACCTCTTGCTTGTTACAACAACCTCAAGCTATCAAGTTCTTACAACGCTCTTTGCAACTCTCTTGGCTCTCGCAGCTCCATCTCTCTCCTTGGCTCCCTCAAGCCTAGTAGGTGATATCTTTCTTATCTTATATCTTTGAGCATCTTGGGATTCCTCACATCCCCTCTCTAAGCATTTTACTATTTCATCTATCTATCTATCTTGTGATATAGGTTCTCCTCCTTGAGCGAGGATTGCTTTTATCACTTCATATTTGCTTACTTTGTTCACTTTCTCTATCTATCTGGTTGTCCGTGGAGGTGGGAACACTGAATGGTGGTTTAACTGCGACAAGCCCCTAAATAGCCCCAACATTTTTTCCTTAGTCTTATGTGTGTAGGTGTTGAAGATATCTACTTGCTAGAGGCTTCATTGCTTGGTTGGTTGTGAGCATTTTCTTCCTCTTATTTCATTTTATCATCATTTAATCTATATATTACTTAGTTTAGCTTATTTTATTTCAGTTATGTTATACTATGTTATTCTTCTGCATTCTTAAGAGTTCTTAGCAATCTGATTGTTAGTAGTCATTTAGTTGTTTTTTGTGATAAACTCAATTTCTGGTCCGTACAAGATGCCAATGCGCCTTCGGGACTCCAACACACTGCGCTGTCATCCTTGTTCTGCACTACCATCCTTTGGTCGAGAGCCCATCAGCCTATCCAAAAAACCTTTGTGATTTACTCTTTCTAATTCTAAAACTCTCACCTTTTCAATTTGAGGTAGTTTAGGGCAATTCGTTCCCTAGTATTTTCTTGAGAATAAAGAGAATCATGAGCAAAGAATCCCCCTTATCTACAAAAACATGTATACTTCATTAATATATCCATAATAACATATATATAGTTCTTACCTTGGGCTTTAGGAAGTCCCCTAATGAAATCCATCAAGACACTTTCCCATTTTCACTCTAGGATGGGCAAGGGCTACAAAAGAATTGAAAGGAATATCTATTCCATTTATTCTTCTAAAATATGATGCATTCTTTGATTTTGGCAAGGCCATCATCCTTGAGTCCCTTCCATGTGAATCTTTCCCTAATCTATTCGTAGATCTTGAAATACTTAGGGCGGCCCACCAAGGGAGTGTCATAAAATGCTTGTATATTTCCATTCATCCTTGACTCTAGCACCGAGAAGACACTTCCTTTGTAGAGAATGAATTTATTATAGATGGTATACTTGTCATTTGACAACTTCCAACACATTGTCTATGAAAAGTTTCCTGGCATATTATGTTATGAATTAATTTTTCTAATCCACAAAGATCTAAGACATGGAACACATATTCAACCTTCTAGACAATGCATCAACAACAATATTCTTCTCCCCTTTGACATACTCTATATAAAATTCATATGCTTGGAGTTTTCTCACCCAGGTTTGTTGTCACTCATTTAGATCATTCTAGTTGACAAAATTTGTCTCAAACTATTGTAATTAATTTTGACCATAAATTGGCCACCCACTAAGTATTGCTTGAATTTGATCAATACATGCATAATGGACAATATTTCCTTATCATAGATGGATAACCATATTTACACCTCTATGAGCTTTTGATTCTAAAAATACATTGGGTTATTGTTTTGCATGAGAATGGCCCTAAATCCTTCTCCAATGGGCAACACATTTTGATGTGAAAGGAATAGTGAAATTAATAATTTCTAACACAAGACACAATCTCATTACCCCTTGTATTCTATCAAATGTTTATTGTGCACCTTTAGTCCATGCGGAATCTCCCTTCTTTGTTAGGTTAGTTAAGGTCATGGACAGTTGGGAGAATCTCTTAAGAAATCATTTGTAATAGCTAGTTCAATGCTGAAGAATCCTTGCAACAAAGTCAAGGTCCTCAGAATCTTGAATTATTTTAATCTTCTCCATTTTGAATTGTACTCCCTTTGTGTCAATTATGTGACCTAGATATACTATATCTATCATAAAAATCCCACACCTTGAATCTTTGGAAAACAATAATTGTGCTTCCAAAATTTTGAACACTTCATCAATGTGTCATAGGTTCCCCCACACATTTTGCTATAGATAAAAAATGTCATCAAAGAAGACAAGATAATTTTTTCTTAGCTACTTGTAAAAAGTTTGATTCATGAATGACTAGAAAGTTGCTAGAGCATTGATCAAACCAAATGGCTAGAAACTCAAAGTGCTCGTAGTGACATTGAAAATTAGTCTTTTGAATATTCTCCTCTCAGACTCTAACATAATGGTAGCTTGATCTAAGATCTATTTTTAAGAAATATATTGCTCCATTAAGCTCATCTATCAACTCATTAAACATGGGAATGGAGTATCAATTCTTGATAGTATTCTTGTTAAGTGCTTTGTAATTGATGCAAATCCATATTGTGTTATCCTTATTCTTCACCAAAATTATAGATGAAGAAATGGACTTGAGTTGGGAATGATGTTCCCTATTTGTAGAAGTAAATTAATGCCCTTTTTGATTTCCTCCTTATGTCTCCTAGGGTGGTGGTAGGGAGTAGTGATGACATATTTAGGCCCCCCTCCAACTCATTGACATGCTCAAACCATCTATATGGTATTATTCCTAGAGGAATTCTACCAAATACTTTATTGTGCTTGTCCAAGATGCTATGTACATCCGCATGATACACCTTGTTTCCTTCAATGAGTTTTGTTATGGTCACCAAACACTAAGTTTCCCACATGATTTTTCCACAATGGAAAATCCTCTCCATTCTCTTAGCCAATACAATCCTTGGCACTTTATTTGATTGAAAATTTAGCTCCATGGTGTGGAAGTTTTGTGTGATCTCTCCTAATGAGTGCAACCATTAGATGCCTAGGACCATATCTATGTCTCCCATGATAATGACATAGAATTCCTTCAATTCACATCCTCCCAGATTAATATTTAGTTGGAATATCTTCTTATTGTATTGGATAGTAAAATCATCAACCAACCTAACACCAAATCCTTCAAATCCATCCATCTTGAGGCCTTGTTTAGTTTTAATAGTCCCTCGTCAATGAAGTTATGAGTGATACTTTTGTTAATGAGTATAGTCACCCTTTGGCCTCTCAGAACTCCACATATGAGAAAGGGATTGTATCTCAAAGATAATTGAAAGAGTGCCTCCAAAGATGATGTCTTTTGTTTTTGGTTGATCTTATTCATCTTCTCCCATCTCCTATTCAATTTCTTCTTCACTTTATGGTTTGGGTTTATCAGATCTTGATTCATCATTAGACTGTACCTCAATGTAATGAACTTGTCCTTTCTTAAGACATCTATGTCCATGTGACCATGGCTCCTTGTAGCTAAAACATAACTTCTTCCTTCTTAATTCATTCTTCACCTCAATGTATGGTCTTGATGGAAAACTCTTGGTCTATTATATGTTTTGGTGAAAGGGCTTCTTTGGAATGAAGGTTTAGATTTGGAACTTATTCTTCAACGTGGAATTTAATGATATCAAATCTCGATTGATGGCGTTTTGTAGGGTATGCAATTGAAAAGCCTTGACCAATCCCTTAATAGAATTAGTCAACCCTTTAATGAAGAGCATAATCAATCTTCTCTATATGATGTCTAGCACCATCATCAATAGCTTCTAAAACTATACTACATAGTTCTCCACTAAACCACACTATTTGAGTTGAGATAAATCTTTGAAATAAACTTTTAGATCCTTTTGATAAAACCTCCCAATCATCAGTTTGCATAATTCATTATATGAGGTGGTGGATCCATGACCTTGAGTGATTAGAATTGGTACCACCATTCATGCACAATATCCTCCAAATACAAGGTGGAAAACTTGATTACTTCATCTTCAATCATTAGTTTAAGGGAAAAGTATATGTCTAGCTTCTGTAACCATGCATGAGTTGGGCATCCATTATATCCATTACAAAGAGAGAGTATCAACCTCCCAAAAGCTTGTGCACATCTATTTGAAAAGCTTGCAACCTAGGATAATATATTTAACCATATCAAGAATTCTTCATGGTCATATAATTGATGAGTGACATTTCATTTTGGATCTCCTTAGGAAGAGCTTTGTATTATGCATGATAAGCTCTTATGTCATCAAATAATGTTTTTTGGGATTTAGGATTTTGATCCTCTACCTCCTTCAATTCAAAAAGGTAGGTTGAGGTGGTCTTGCGACTAAAATAAGAACAATCCTTTGTGTGTGACTCTAAATGTCATCCAAATTATTACCCTTAGATGTACTTTCTTCAACCATCATTATTTAGGTGCAATTATATTAATGTCCATCTAGTGGAGCAATTGTGCCATCATATCAAAAATATTCTTGGATCAATCGTCTAGGTTGTCGTATGCATTCATTCTCCTCTCTCTTTCTATCATACTATTATGCATTGCAATGGGTTTTAGAGGAGATGATTGAGTTTCTACACTTTCTATAAACCAACCTTGTTTCCTAATCTCCCTTAAGTGATATTTGGTTGATCTATCATTATATTGCATAAAACTAAAACATGTAAAGTTTAAATATGAATACACAGATTGGCAAGATCACTAGCTCTGATACTATTGCAATGTACCAGATCAAAATAATAATGTGAACCTAATTCTTAACCTTCAACAAACATTTAGTATTTGGTTAACAACAATATCAACCCTAGCATTCAATCAAATATGAGACAACTCATATTTAAAAATACTATTTATACATCAATAAGACAATTACATTTGAATAGCAAGTGAAAATATAACTTTTGATCTTCTTATTATAATGAACAATAAATAATAGATGAAATCTCAATCTCTATCTATTACATTACTCACTAGATTACATTCAAACAGTTCTACAATTTCAATAACTATAACAAAAATGGTAAATCAAATTAATACAATGTGTTTAGAGACCATGCCCAATGAAGCTCAAATACGAAAAATGATATGAGATCATCTTTTGAAATTACTAGGGTTTTAATCCTAAGATTCCCACACTTAAATAAAAGTGTTCAAAAACATAATTTGACAATGTGTCATAGAAAAACGAACCTCTTGCTTGACATGAGAATAATCCATGATAAATTGGACTTAATGAGGCCTTGATTCAGGTGTTGTGATGCATTTTATACATCCACACTAGGTCTTGGACCCTTGCAAATTGAATAACATGCTTTTAACGATGTCTTGTAAAGGTGTTGTAAAGGTGTTGTAAATGACTTTCACAATTTTCTAGACTTAATAAACCCATCTCTCCCTAATTAAACATTATAAAATGTATTTAAATACATTATCACATCAATCTAGAATGTTGCAAAATAAATTTAATGATAAACTAGTGTTGTAATGTGTCTTGCACATTCACATTGGTTCTTGTGCCTTTCTAGGCTATGTGGACCTCATTTTAGTGTTGTAAAGTGTATTTAATCACGCTTTCACATTGAATTCTGTGTCCCAAGCCCTAATTGATCTTCACATCATCACTAATAGGCCCCTATTACCCCATATTGTGCATCCCGAGGCTTAAATTGATGAAATAACCGACAAAGTTGCAATTTAAACCTTATTTCCTTATCTCCTGGCATCTTAGCTGTCAAAATGGCCCTTGTGGGACCCATTCACCATCCATGGCGAATCAATCCCATCCAGGTGGGACCCATTCACCATGTGTGGCGAATGAGTCCCATTTGGCTCATTTTTGACCTTTGAGTGGGAAAAAAGTGAAATTTAAGTTTATTATTTCTTCATGTCGGCCTGTGATGAGGTATTAACGGGTAAAATAGGTGAAATGCCTATAAATATAAGTATTTTAACCCTAATTCACATCTCTTATCATTCATTCATCCACCAAATTTCCATCTCAAGCCAAGCAACTTAGGGTTTCTTCATTTTAAGTCACCAAGACATCAATTTTCAGACATTCAAGGGAAGATTCTTTATGTTTTGTTGCATAAATTCAAGATAAAACATCATGGCAAGGTAATAAACTCCATTATTACATGTTTCATTCTATTCTTTCATCATTTTGGTTTAATTACCTAAAAGGGGTTTGACCAAGGCAAACCCCCATGCCTTAACATCCGAAATTTCTCTTGGAAGCTTGGAAATTATTAAGAATCAAGTTGAAAAGTTGTTTAGGTCTTCTCTTCATTCAACAAGTCAAAATATCAACAAAAATTCATTTTCAGGTTCGAAAATCAAAGTTTCAGAAGCAGAAACCTATAGAGAATCAAAGTGCAGACCAAGAGCTCCGGATTCCACCTTTGAATAATAAAAAATTCAAAAGTGGACTGATTTTCCATGGGTGGTGAATGAGTCCCACTTCCAGGTCAATTTTGAGTTTCTGCATTTTTAGATACCCTTTTGTCAGAAACAGGTTCTGGCTTAGTTTTGCAGAACTAGGACTGATTTGCCCAGAATGGCGAATGAGTCCCACCAGGCCTAAAAAATAGCATTATCAACATTCCAGAAGCTATTTCCAGTCTCCATCCATATTCCAGGTGCACACTTTCAATCTCATCCGTTTCTATTCAGTTTTGCATTCATTTCTAGGTGTTTTTGCATTACACAATGTGTTTTCAAACATCACTTGTTTCTTAGGTTTTGCATTTATAATCAATCAATTACTTAGATTAGTTGCATCTAGATCATCTCATTTATCCTTAATAACAACATACACATCTTAATTTGAGTGAACCACCTAGACTTTTGAGTGGGGTTTATCTCTCTCCTTTTAGGTGAAACATCATAAGAGTGCAAGAATAGCCTATAAATCCTACCCAAAAATCTACGGTTTAGAAAGTAATTGATTAAGTGCAAATAATAAACTAGAATAAGAATAATCTCTTTTTTATATTCTTCATAAATAGAATTTAGGCCAACCACCAATAACACCAACAACTTGAAATTTGAATAGTGATTGTGGATGGGAAAGGTGGCACAAATAATGGTGCTAAAAATAGACCATTGAAAATAATATGACATGTATTTGGAAGTTAGGAGAGAAACATAGGTAGAAATATTGAGGACTGGGGGTTAACCATACACAAGATTTGAGTAAAGGGTGAGGTGTCAAGGGTCGAGCAACAAGCATGAAAGATTGGAGAAGTATGACATATACAACAATGAGACAAGGGATATGCGAAAGGCATGATAGGATGGATATGTTTGAAACTTTGATTGGAAGAAGGGATGAGTAGATTTAGAAGAAAATACATACTCAGGAAGGGAAAACACATGGTAGATGGAAAAATAAAAGACACAAGTACATACCTAATATGTACAAACTTAGATTGACTTGGAATGTGATGTAACAATAAACATATTCAATTGTTCCATATATAATGTTTTGCATCAATCTTACAAATGCACATGTGTTATTCATAAGATTCCAAGCATGTATTTTCATTACTTTAAGACATGGCTGGTCAATTAGGTCATCTCTTCTCTTTTACACATTAGCACTATCATCCACACAAAACCTCTATAGAAGTTTTAACTTCTCCTAACATGGTCCCATCTACTATGCTTTCTTTCTATTACTTTTCCTTCATCATGTATAAGTTGACATAATTTAATGTGCTAGGTTTATTACTTCACAAGTGCAAGTCCTCTATTTTTAGGTGTTATCACTTGTATGTGAGTGATTTGTCCTTTTTCCTTTGCGTGCCATGTAGGAAATTGGAATTTCAATCTAACTTGTGCTAGCAAGCAATGTGGCTATGTTAAGCCTTATTCAAAAGCACTATCCTTCTTCATTGGTCTAGCTATATCTTATATATGTAGGGATTTCATAATATGTGCTTGGCCTACGTTGATGTTGTGATTATGGCATGGGTCCCTAAATGCCTACTAGTAGGCACAACACTTAGGTTGGTTGTAACAAGCCATATTGCCCTTTTTACACATTTGACACAAGTTGCAACCTCTATGTATTTCTTCATTGCTTATGTTGGTTATCAAACATTGCTTGCATGACCTAAATAAATATTGGCTACACCCATCTGCATCATTGCCTTGGGGTTTGTTGGCCTTAACCTTGATAAGGTGGGATCTCTCTCAATTCCTTTTGAGATGACTTCATCTCCACCTCAAGAAGCCTCTTGAGCTTCTTTGTTGTAAATCATGGGTTGGGTTACTTTGTTGCCATTTATCCATTCTACCTCAAATTAAAATTTGTTTAATGTGCAAAATTTGCACAACAATGATCTCTAGTATCTTAAGATGCATATAGATGACAATATTTAAAGTTACCTTTAGGGAAATTGTCAAATCGCTAGGGGCAAGTTCTCTCAAGTCAACCCCTTGTTGAAATAGTTTTACAACCTTGGTTGAATGTTGGAAGGCAACATATACAAGTGTACAAATGACTTAGATATAAATTCTAATGTAGCTTTTTTTGCTTTTAAGCTCCAAATGAATTAATTACACATTGAATGCCCTTCAATATCGAGACATAAGTCACATAAACATGTACCAATTTAGCTCACAACAACTAGTAGAAAAAAAGAACTTATGAATCTAAATTTAATTTTTTTAATTTGAGGTCAATCTTGAGCTCCTCAAGATTGAACTTGAATACCATATAATTGACCTAGAATAGGGAAATATAAATCATGAGATCATGAATATGCACATAAAAGTCTAAGTTAATAACATACCAAAGGTGTAGAAATCAATGCAAATAAAACAATAATAAATTTGAATGTGCATAAATAGAAACAATTGAAAAATAAGCTAAACTTAACCCCCAAAAAATCACTTTAAATATAATTATATTAAATCATTTCAATAGAATAAACCTAAAACTAAATGAAACTTATTATAAATATGCAAATTTAATCATTACAATATTACTCTAAATTAATCTTAAAATAATATAAAATATCTTTGATGAATAAAGAAAATTGTACATTTTTTCTCTTTAAGCTCTATATTTTGATGATGGATCATATAATGAAACGTTGATTCAAAAATTGGCACACAATCTATTTTTTCTTTTCTTTTTTAGGATTAGCCCTAAAATATGTATTAATAATTTAATAGGCTCAATCCTTCCTCTTCCCTCTCCTCCCCACATCCATAGGGGAGAGGACCCACTAGTTGAACATGTTTCAATAGTTGTGATAGTAGTTGTTTATATAATGCCCAATATTTTTATCAATAATGGACCAATAGTTATGACAAGACTACCCATAATTAAACAAAATGTATTCCTTTGATCTAAAAAATAACCAATCATGTGATGTCACATCGGCGCTCAACTACCCATGATGTGAATGCACAAGTATTGGTCAACTACATCTTGACAAAAAACATGCTGATGTGGTATCATATTTGATGACATGAACTTGAAACGGAAGTTATAAGCAAAGGACTTGCCAAGTAAGCTGCTGTAAAAAATTGGGAGTGATTTGAAATTTTCACTTAAGATAATTAAAAGTGCGAAATTAGGATGCTCAACTACGACGGTGCGTTCTAGACACATTTGAAGTGTCCCGAGTTCCAATCCCAACCCCTTATATAATATTTATTATTTAAAAGAAAAACAATACACCCCCGAAAAGAGAAGATACTAGAGAGAGAGGGGAATAGTTTAGGTCTTACAGGGGCGGTCATGAATTGTGGAGCAGTCACATCAAGGCGGCGAAAACCAGCGGCCAGATGCACACCGATCGCAAACTCTTGTATCATCGCCCACTGCATGCCTTCCAGGTTCTTCTCTTTCGACACGCGTACTGCCTATTAATATTAAACTCCAGACGCCACCGACATCAAATCTGCCAATCCGGCGGACATTGCAACGAGCTGTGCTACACCTTTCTCAATTAGGCTTCTGAACAACGGCGTGACCGAAGGAGAAATACTTGTTATAATTTGATAACTCAACATTTCTGACGTATCTTTATTGTACCGGGTGTGATCTGATAATTATTTGACCCAGCGCGCGCCTTGCGGTTTGAAGCGTGAACTTTGAATTTGGAATCTTGGATTGAGGTAGCCTTGTCAAGATACTATGGCAGAAACGGAGCAGGTATGCCAATATAGGGAGTTCTTTTAAGTTTTCGTACTTTTTTGGTGGTGTATTGTTTTTTTTTCCTGAAAGGGTTTGCGTGCTGGTATTGAGTACGGTTCAGGTGGAGCAAGAGAGGAGGCTCAAATATTTGGGGTTTTTTCAAGTGGCGCTGTTGAAGGCAACGGCGTGCTTGTCAAGCTTGTACGACTATGCAAAGGAAAATTCGGGTCCGTTGAAGGCGGGCGTGGAGACGGTGGAGCAGACCGTCAAGACCGTTGTGGGGCCTGTTTATTGCAAGATCCAGGGGATGCCCTCTGAGCTTCTCTACTTTGTTGACAACAAGGTTTCCATTTCGTTTTCTTTATTTCATGCCTCGTCTTTCCATCAAGTTCATCCCTAATTTTTGTGACTTAATTTGAACCATATCTATTGTATGCTAGATTGCCTCTTTAAAGCATACTATTGGCTTATTAGGATGTTTTTGGTCCATTGTGTTCTAATAAGCAGAGCATTTGAATCAATGAATTGGGTTAAGCCTAGATGGAACTGATAATGCCTCAGTATCCTGATTGTAGGTCCTTAGTCCTATTTAGTATCTTGTCCGCGTTTCAAGATGCTTTTCTCCGGGTTTTGGTAGGCACGTTCTTTGGTATCTTTCAAAAGGAAGTGTGAATTCAGACATCGTCTCTCACTCAGAGGGCCTTTTTTTTCTGGTTTAATGTTTTGGATTTTTTGAATTTTGACGAGTTTTTGACTCTTCGTTAGGCAGGATCCTTGGGTACTTTTGTATTGAATTTATCCTTTGAGTTTAGCATGTCTTGTTGCTTGATGCACACTGGTTACTACTCCGGTTGATAGACCTTAAGCAGCCTTTATCTTTCTTTTAGGCTTTGAATGTCCCAAATAACGAAAAATTGAACCTGCTGTTTACTTTCAGCCACTCTGGAAATCTCATATAAGGTCACATTAAAAAGTGAATCTAGGTATACTCCCTCCGCCTTGTGAAAAGCTGTCATAAGTACCTTATATACAGATATTTACTGTACAGTTTCTCATTTTTGTTGTTTTGTAATCTTTTCCTAGTTCTTCTTGTAGTTTGTACTTATTGGGCTTTGTTTAGGGATCCTGTATTTTCAGCTATTTTTTCATTGCAGAGGGGCATGTATGTTTTAAAATTTTGGATCGCTGCAATTTCTCCCTATGTTCAAGCTACATGATAAGTTTGTTTGCAATCAGATCTAGGTCTGGTGTTTCATTATGCTTAATCATATATAGCTCTAGCTTTTCTTGTTCCTTTTCATCGTTAGAACCCGAATCAAACTCGGATCCACTTTTCATCTTTAAATTTTGTTTTTCCTTCTCTTTAAGTTTATTACATGTTTAATATTTTAGTTTAAGAGCTGCTATTCCGTCGAATTCTCCACAGTTATCCTTAGTTTGATTGTTGTTCCCTTTAAGTATGAAAGGGCTTCTTATAAAGTGTATCCCTGGGTTGATCCGGTGGTATCAATTCCATCAAAATGCCATGCACTAGGATTTAATTTCATGCGTAATGTTTTCTACTGATTTTTGGGTGGGGCAGACTGCAGCCAGAGTAGAATCCTGGTGCTTGGTTTTAGTTTCCTTAGGCCTAATCAATGAGGCAATACTCTGCAGCTTGTATTGTTTGGAAGCTTCAATCCAGAGTCACCATATTTTAAGTTTGAAGCCGTTTAACAGCTGTGATATGTTTGATTCTGAATTCTTCAAAGTTTTATTCTTATTAATTGAACAATATTTCATCGCTCAACTTTCTGCTAAAAAAATTTGCATGGCAACTTTGCCTTAATCATCAAAATTTGGTTTTAATGTTCAGGTCGATGATACAATCTGCAAGGTAGATGAACATCTGCCTCCAACAGTGAAGCACATAACATACCAAGTGTACGACATAGCAAAACAAGTACCCACTATTGGAAGATCTGTTGTCAGTGAAGTGCAGAGTAATGGTATAATTGGAACAGCAAGTCAAAAAGCGAAGGTTTTGTACTTAAGGTATGAACCTTCTGTTAAATACCTGTATGCCAAATATGAACCAGTTGCCGAAGAATGGACTCTCTTTGTATGGGACAAGCTCCTTAAGCTTCCGTTGTTCCCCCAGCTTGTTCACATCTTTATACCAACAGCTACGTATTGTACTGACAAATACAATCACATTGTTCTTTGTTTGGCTGATAAACATTACCAAATAGCAACTTTTCTACCACCAGTGCCAGTTGAGAAAATCAAGAAAGCGGTGGAGAGGAGTTTGGAAGTAAACAGGGCATCTGTTAGCAGTTAACATGAAATCGACTGTGGCATTCTACTGTTATCATGGTTCTTGTGTAGTAAAAAGAATATCCTCTTGTTTGTGCTTAGGTAGTGGTTATCCCCATCTTAGTCTAGTTCAGAGCACTTTGTTTTCTTTTCAGAGTTGGATTCTTCTTCAAATGGTTTGAAAAATTATGTATATTCTTAGTCTTGTGCAAGTGATATACATGTACTCAAAACTAAATTTGGCTACTACTTGGTGCCTTAATAAGTACCGAGCAGGAATCATGTGTGAAAACCACCATACGTTTTGTATCCAAAAATCTTGATAGTAAGAGCGAATTCATATAGTTATTAATTTGTTTTATTTTTGCGTCAATTGACTGAATACACAGGAAAGTAATGTGGTGGAGCAAGTACTGCATTATTGGAGCTAATAACCTTCGTAGGACATTGGTCAAGTCACTAGCAGTCGGTGATTTTGTTGGAATGTTATATTTTGTAATTGGGCAATAATTTTTCTAGGAGGTTATTAACTTCTACAAATAAATGTAATGTGTCGGTGTGCAGATGGTCATTGAATTTAATGGAGGAATGTATTTAATGTTTTTCCTTAATTGTGATAGGTGGTTATATTGGGGGTGATGGTTTAGTGAGATTGAATTTAATGGAGTAATGTATTTAATGTATTTAATGTATTCTCATAATTGTATTGTAAAAACATTTAATGTTGGAGGATATGTTGAGTTAATTTGAGAGAAAATGGGTTATCAAGCATCAAGCATTAATTATTTGTGCATCTGTAATGCCGTTAAAAGTGGTTAGCATTAACTGTTGGTTTATAGAATGTATTGATTATTTTTATGTTACGGGGTTAGGGAGGGGTTAGGTGGTTGTTACAGGGTTTTTCTTTCTTGTTACTCTCTCTTCATGAGTCAATAATCTCTTGGTGATCATCTTCATAAATCTTATGTGGAAATTTTAAATCACTTTCAATTTTTCATGTGATTTTCTTCCTCTTCTTGATGATGGATCATTAAGTTGAGCTTTCATTTGTACCCTAACTTCATACTTTTTAAAATCTTATGTGGAAATTTTAGATCACTTTCAATTTTTTATGTGATTTTCTTCCTCTTCTTGTTGATGGATCATTGATTGTGGTCCGAAATGTCGAAAAAAAAATATAGAGAGTTGAATCCAAAAGCTAAATATTGTAGCAGTTTACTTGGCAAGTTCCCTATTTATAACTAGAGTTTTAGGAACATATCATTAAAGATTGATGCCGCATCAACATGCTTTTTGTTGAGATGTCCAAAAAAGTTCTAAGCCATGTTTTATTGGTGCACTGATGTGACATCACATGATTTGTTGTTTCATTCAATTAATGGGTAGTCATCATCAACACTAACAAATTTTAAAGTAACTCGTATTTTTTAAGTCTGGTTTTGTTTAGTTTGGCAAGTTTGGATTTCAGCTACTACTGGTAGTTTTATTCTTGTACAATTATTGATTTAATATTGTTAAAAGTATTGGACATTAAATCAACAAATGCTATGACAATTGCATGAAACATGCTCGGGATCATATTGCAAGAAATCATAATAGAGATATTCATTACAATAAAATAATAAGAATGCATTTGTAGCTTGATATGTATTGTGATTATCTTCTTGTTGGAAATACATTAATTCCATTAATCCCATTATTTTGGAGGTTTAGGTTTTTTTTTTTTTAAAGAGTAAGTGCTTTTTAAAAAAATAATTATTTTTCAATCCTTGATATGTGTAGTTTTGGAACATGTTAAAGAATTTATAAATCAGTAATAGTATAGAACATTTTTTAGATTTAAAAAGTTATTTTATAGTTTGATAAAAAATTGTCTACTTCACATATGGTATCTATTTAGTATCAGATTTTGTTTCTGGTGTTGATTCCTTCTCTCTATATTCCAAGTTACATTAGTAACTGGTGTCGATTTTTGCTCCCTATGTTACAAGCTACATTTCTAACTTAAATGTTAGATTGTTGCTATTTTTCTTTGTAGAGAATTATTTCTTTTTAGGATCTTTATTTTTAGAATAATTGTGATCGTTTTATATCACATTTATGTAATGCATTGATGACAGGGAATTTTAATCCGTGAAAATAATTTTATATCCATTATATAAATCAAAATACAAAATTAGATTAATCCTTTCTAAGATATTCAAATAATAAGTTTTCGATTTTCTGCTGTTAAAATAAATTTTGTTTTGTACATATCCATATATGTAAAATCTTATCCATATATATATATGGAAACTTATCCATATATATAAAATCTTATCCATATATATATGGAAACTTATCCATATATATGTACAGATCTATCCATATATAAATATCTGCAGGTTTAATATGATTAAACTATTTAATCATTTCAACTTTATTGAACTCCTCATATAAAGGGAAGAAAGAAAGAATAAATAAAAAATTATTGTATGAAAATATAGTAGAGTAAAAGTAATATTCACTATTTAAAATTGATAGTGATACATTGTTGACATATATTTACATAGAAATATCCTTTCTAAGGTGTATTACACTTTATATGGCAAGTTGATTGAAAAATAAAAAATTATTGTATGAAAATATAGTAGAGTAAAAATAATATTCACTATTTAAAATTGATAGTGATACATTGTTGACATATATTTACATAGAAATATCCTTTCTAAGGTGTATTACACTTTATATGGCAAGTTGATTGAAAAATATTGAAAATATAGTGATATTGATGAGTAAAAGTAATATTCACTATTGAAAATTGAAAGTGATACATTGTTGACATATATTTACATAGAGATATCCTTTTTGAGGTGTATTCCACTTTATATGGCAAGTTGATTGAAAAATATTTTTTCCACAGTGTAATTCATTTTATATGGAAGTTGATTAAAAAGTAAGTTTGTTTGAAAAGTATATTTTTTGTGTTTTTTACATAGATTTTATTAAATATGCTCAAAGTAATTAAAATTATTGATAAATAAATCATATTAAACAAGAGCTGCAGGGCAGCGAAGTTCCCGCCAAAAAGTTATAGAATAGTTATGTTAAATAAATTCAAAATTGTTTGGGACGACTATAATAGGAAAAAAGTTATAGAATAGTTATGTTTTAATTAGTTGTGTTTAATAAATTCAAAATTGTTTGGGAAGACTATAATAGGCATGAGAGGGAAATTATAATGGTAAGTGAAAGTTTTAAGGTGCTATAATATTATTTAAAATTAGGGGGAAAACTTATAAGTCCATGTCAATTTTTCTAATTGGAGACAAAAATGAATGTTTTACCTTTGATTGAAATCACCCCATTGGTTTTCATCCAAAGGTAGAATTAGGCAATTTCTCTTACAAAAAGGTCAACCTCTTATAAAAAATGATAAGAAAACCTTCTAATTATAACTATAATTTATATGGGTTGTGTGATGATAATTTTATGCATAATATCAAAGATAATGGTTTTTTGATTATGGATAATGATTCAAACATAACCTTATCAAATATTTGCAAAGAAAATTCAAAAATTTAAAATTAAAGTAACAAAACACTCACATGATTTATAAATTGAAATAAATTAAAAAATCTCCTAAAATATTTGCATAGATTCAAGAATAACCCAATTTGAACCATGCTTACCCCACATAGTCTTCAAGGGGCCTATAATCTTATGAAAGATTTACCAAAAAAAAAAAAAAAAAATATTTTGTATATCTTATTTTTATAAATAATGTTATATAAATTATTTAATTCATATGGTAAATAAGGTAGTTTTAAATAACTTACCATGCCTAAAAGGACTGTCTATGCCTGAAGGGACCATCCATATTATGCTACAAAATCAAAATATTATGTTACAAAATAAAAATAAAATTAAATAAAATATAAATTATAATATTATTATTTAATATATTAAATTATATTATAGATGGTATAAATATATTGTATATATATTATAATATTATAATATTATAATATGTTGTTAAATTAATAATATAATATATTAAAAATATATTATTTATTTGAATTTTTTATTAGATTATTTTATATACTTGAATTTAATAGAATGGAAAATATAATAAATATTTATGAGTATAAATAAATATATATTTATATTTAATATTAAAAAAAATTCGCATAATGTATTATTAAAAAGAATGTTGTAGTAAATATATTGAATTTATGATTAAATTTTAAAGAAAAAATGAGATTTGTTTGGTCATTACCTATGCTAGCTTTGCATAATTAAAAAAACCTAAATTTTTTCCCAAAATTAGTTGGATTGATAATGGAAGTAATGGAAGCGCCAAAATCGCTTATATCGAGTGAAAATTGTATACCAATTAGATTCAAGAGAATTGATTTTTGAAATATATTTTGTTAAAATGAGAGTTTAATAATAACTAGTTAAGTTTTGTGGTGCTATTTGTAAATATATAATGAAAATATAATACATATATTGACGAGTTAAAGTAATATTCACTATCTAAAATTGATAGTGATACATTGTTGACATATATTTACATAGAGATATCCTTTCCGAGGTGTATTCCACTTTATATGGCAAGTTGATTGAAAATTATTTCTTCCATGATATAATTTATTTTATATGGAAGTTGATTGAAAAGTAAGTTTGTTTGAAAAGTATATCTTTTTGTGTTTTTTACATACATTTTATTAGATATGCTAGTAGCATTCATTTTTATGTAAAAAATTATCCATATATATATTAAAACTTATCTATATATGTAGAAATCTATCCATATATAAATAGCATATTTTATACGATTAAACTATTTGATCATTTCAACTTTATTGAACTCTTCATATTAAGGGGAAGAAGGGAAGAAAGAAAAATGAATGCAAACAAAAACCTTACACAAAAGTAAATTAAAATTATTGATAAATAAATAATATTTGTGTACACTTAAAAATGTCTTGAATGATATACACACTCAAATCCGATATATTAACATCATTTCATCCTAAAATCCATCCTCTTTGCACTTAATTGATTAAATTATCCTAGCTATTTAATTAATTGCATCATTTTTGTCTATTAATCTAATTGATCTTATTAGGTTAATTCACCCCCTTTTGCACTAACATTTCATCTTATTAAATTGAATAAGTCAAAATATTTAATTTAATCCCTAAATTCCTCTTATTTAATTAAATAACCCTAAGTTATTTAATTAAATATCATATCACATCCCCCCTTTTTCATTAAATAAATAAATTATTTAACGAATATCCTAATTCTCCTAATTTGCATAATTGAAACATTGTTTTAATTATCAAATTACTAATTAAATCCATTCTTCCCACTTGCAAGGGAATATTCTGAGGGAATATTCCTCCTTTGCACATTCCTCCAAAAAGAGAACATTCCCATGGAATATTCTTTTGCATAATTTAATTTGGTTTTAATTCACTAAATATCTAATTTTCCTCCCTCATAAGAATATTATTTGAGAATATTCTCTTTCTTCACTCATTTGAAAAGGGGAATATTCCTTTTTTGCAACAAACTTCCAACAAGACTTCTCATGCAAATTTTGAAAGTGTGTTTGTTTGAAAGAATATGAACCCTTGATTCTTTTCTTGATCCATGTGATCATTGATTCTCATCCGATGAGAATCCTTGATCCATGCCTCCATCTTCCTCCTTATTGACTGTTAATTAGCTTTTTCAATCTTAGCCCTTTATTTCTCATTTGTCCTCCTATAAATAGGTCACTATTTGGAGACAAATGGATTCATCCTTGAAGAGCAAACTTATGCTGATAAAATCACTTTCACTTGCACTCATATTTAGCACTTATTTAGCATATTTTTAGCTTAATTTACTTGCATCATTAGATTAGCTTCCATTAATGGCTTCCATGGTAACATAGATGCATCCATTTAGCATATTTTGTAATTAGGGTTTGAATCTTTTTAGCTTAAACTTCATTTAGATTAGCTTTGTATACACCCATATTGATTATCTTAGCTTGCATCATGATTATCATAGCCTACGTCATGTTAAAATAGCTTGCGTCATGTTAAAATAGCTTTAAATCATGTTTTCATACACATCTATCATCAGTTTCGTCGATTCTCTTCAATAGAATCAATCAAAACAAGCTCATTATCCACGGGATTGGGAAAGGGTCTCCATTCCACATCAATGTGACACCACTCATCCAATAGGATAAGTTTCAATGGATTAGATTAGAGGTTTATCAAGTTTTCGTATTTTAATATGCTAGTTTCAATGGCTTCTTGTCTTTGTTTAAATTGAATGATCTTATTGGACTGATGTTTAGTGGTTTGAATATGCTTTGAATCCTCATGGATCAAGTGTAGTCAATTGTTATTGATTTTTCAGTCACATTTTGGCACTAGAAGGAGGGCATGAACTAACCAATCTGACAATTTTTTTGTTGAATCTCTGTTTTGCTTGTGTTTTCAGGTTCAATGACGCTTTTGATGACGCATCGCTATACAACGATGCACTTGAGTTTTTGTTTTAGCGACACATAATTAATTTAGTGACGCATATTAAATTTCGTCATCGCATATTAAAATAGTAATGCTAACTTTATTTTTTATCATGCCATAAATTTTTATTTAGCGAAAATTGATATAGCGACACATTTGATGTCACTGTTTTCTATAGACCAACACCATCAATTTTTTAGTATAGCGACGCACTTGCTATATGGAGACGCTATTGATGAAATTCAACAACATAATTGATTTCAGCGTCGAGATTTATTGGCAAACAAAATTAAACTTGAATTTTGACATGTGTTTTAATTTTTTAACTTTATCTGATTGCTAACATGCCACTGACTTCTTGTTTTGGTTTTTTAGGCTAACTGGTTTTACAGATTTAGAGAAAAACTAGGAAATTATTTACCCCAACTTGTTGGGGTCATAACTTTCTACTCGTTGCTCGAAATTTGAATCCGTTTGCATTGTTGGAAGCTCTCCAAGAGTACTAATTCAATCCCTTAAAAACACGTGCTTTTGAAAATCCATTTTTAGGGACTAACACAAGTTTCAACCCCAAATTCCACTCCAAATACCTCTGAAAACATGATTTACTACAACATAGAAAAAATTGATTTTTTTTTGAAAATTTTGATTTTCAATTTTTCTTAGTTCTGGTTATTCTAACAAGTGTTTTAACACTTATGGGGCAATTATAACCCATCATATGTTTCTTTATGTTTTAGGACCAAACTAGATTTGTTTTGGGCTTTAAAATGAACGTTCAAATTGGTTAAAACTAAACCCTCACATCATTTTGCTTGTTGGTTTAAAATTGAACAACACAACTTCCACACTTCAAATTGGCACTTAAAATGAACTCATTTTTCTATGATGGATTAAAATGAACATGTGTCCGAATTGCTTGAGTATATTTGTTGTGCATATCTAATCCCCTTAGGCTTTAGGCGATCTTGGGTGAAGAGAAACACACAAGTATACTTTTTTCTTTTGGAAGCGCTAATCCTCTCCCCTTGTGCCTTTTGGAAATATTGGTAATGAAAGGCATCTTACGATTCAAACATGTGTTACCTTTAGCGGGCTTGCCTCCCAACTTGTGAGAGGGATCGACCCAAGTGATGCTTTCATTTTAGTCCACGATATAAATACTTGGCATGACGAAAGTCATTGACCAACTAGTGTAGTTACACTATACCGATGATCATCTCCTCTAGTACTCGTGTGATATGTCAAAAACCTTAGATGTTTCTAAGGGCTGTAAGTCCTCTTCATTGAGTGAATTCTCCGCATGTATAGCACTAGTTTATCCCAAATATAGTCATTAAAATCCTTGTTTGTAGTGGCTAACCAAGTCCAATTTCCAAAATGTATTTTAAGGTAGTGCATTGGACTAGCACTGCTCCAAGAAGTTACTTACCATGTTCGGTTTTTGATTGAGGCAATAAAGTAAATGGAGAAGGGACTCCTTTGCTTGGCGTGTTAAGATGTTACATTTCCTTGACATAGCCTATTTTTCCATTTCATCTTCTTGGATTAATCATCTCTTTTGATGGTGGTAAGCCTACTAAGAAATACATACACGCTCTATCTAGGATTGTAAATGCTTGAGAGTTAGTTTAACACTTGCTTGGTTCCAAAAAAATTGCAAACAAACACTAACAAGTCTTTTTAAAATTTCAAACCCTTTGGTCTAAGTATGGATACCCTTTGACAAAACCTTGATATTGATGCTTGTCCTAAGGACTTATTCTTAAATACTTCTAAATATTTTGGTTTACATCTCAATCCATACTCCCCAAAGTTAACCTAGGTAACTATGCCCCTAACTTCATCCTTTTCACAAAATAGACTTTGTGAAATGAGTGATGTTTTTGACATAGATATTTAGTTTGAAACTTAAGCAAGACAAGCATTTGTAGTAAAAAGAAACTCACTTAAGCAAGAAAAATTGAAAAATTGAACCCCACATGACCATTTGGCATCCGATCACTCCGGTGGAATGACCAAACCTTATGCCCGCTATCATACAAGGAAAATATTGCAAAACATTGAGTCCAAATTCTATTGTCAAAATCATTGGATCCTATTTCCAAAAACATTTGAGTTCTATTTTACCAAAATCATTGAGTCCTTAGGGTTTGATCACTTTAGAGGTATAGCATGTTTCACTACCTTGGTCTCGAAAAACAAAGGTTCACTCTAGGTCAACATTGGGTCAAATATTTCATCCTTCACTTTAAACTTTGCAAAATTTCGAACACACCAACACTCTTTGACTTAGACATCAATCAACCCAAACCCTAACTTAGCTACTTTGTATGTGAAATGAATCCTTTTCCATGCACTTAGTTAAGTTAGTTATCATTTTTGGACTAGTTTATCTTGAAGGTCACAAGTCTACCCTAAATATTCTTGAGTTCATAAACATCCTCTATCCAAACATCAAAAAAATCAAATCTTTAAGTCAAAAGTGTTGTCCCCAAATGTTTGCAAAGATCACTCCCCATATCATTCACCTTTTCATTTCCCATTATCACCATTGCTCCAAAATGACTTAGAATGTACCTTCTACCTAAATTTGAGTCAACTAAAGAGTTAAAACATTGCAAATCCCAACACAACTCTCCCATAGGTGACCCACAATTTATGGTAACCACAAGATCACAAAACAAGAGAATCATGGAGAAAACCAAAGTCTTATCTACCATCAGTGATACCAACCCTCAAGAATTTGATCCACAAGGTAATTCTACCCCTAGAAAACAAATCCAAGATCCGGTATAACCATATGAGGTAGAAGATGTCACAAACAACCCACTTCAACTTACTAAAGATGAACTACTTGAGTATGAACAAAATCATCCAACTTTTCTCACACAAAATTTGACACTAGGGTTAACCAAATCTACAATTCAAACAACTCCATCCCTTGTGCGAAGTCAACCCTTAACATCTAGACTTGCAACTAGGCTAGGAACCAACCTTGGTCTCACTTCATTTCTAGGAACCAACACAACTATGGGTATTCACAACACGACCATTAAACACCAACCTTCCTCGAAACACAAGTTGGACACCAACATTTGGAAAAACACTTACATTTCATGATGCCACAACAACCTCGACATTTCAAGCACAACCATCTTCATCCATCACCACAAATATCCCAAGTATGTCTAATGTTACACAAGGTAATGCGAACCAAGTGCCTCAAATAGGACAAAAAGGGCCAAATAACACCCTCACATAAGGGAAACCCTTAACAAGTGGTTCCAACAACCCCATCAACACATCAAAATAAGTGGTTACCCAAGCTACTCAAGTCAATCCACCATCCACATCAAACCCATCTTTCATCGATCCAATGATCAAAACAACACCTTGGTTACAAATCCCATCAACCAAGGTAATACCTTGATCCCACCTCAAATACAACAAGGGAACCCCCTACCCATCGGTTAAGGGAACCCTTTCAATTAGTTACAATGTTTGAATGTGCCATTACCATCACAATAACAAATGACACCAACATCATCTTTCCCTTTGGTCCCCCACATCATGCAAAATCAAATGGGACCTCAATCTTACATTCCTCCACCTCAATCCACTATCCTAAAAGAAATGTTGAACCAAGGGAACCCCCAACCTCTCATCAACAACCCACGACCCACACAAAACATAAACACCCAAAACCCATCACAGATGTCCCAACAACCAACTGATTCTACATTGGAAGTACATGCCTTAGCTTTATAACAAGCACAATAGGCTTATCAACAATCCATGCAACAATAACAAGCAGCCCTAGCAGTACAACAACAAGCAGTCTTAGCAACACAACAACAATAATAGCAAGAAAATTTAGCAACACAACAACAATAATAAGTCCAACATCAAGCCCTAGTGGCCCAACAACAACAAAAAGCACACCAAGCAACCTTAGCAACACACCAAGTGGCCCTAGTAGCCCAACAATAGCAACAATCCCAACAATAAGCTCAACAGTATGCCCAACAACAACAATTGCTTGCACAACAATAGCAGGGTTTGTACTATAACCCTCAACCAAACGTTGCCAATACAAACATGTTAGGAACATATACACCTTCACAATATCCCACACCACCATACTCACCAAACAACACCACATCATATCAAAATCCCATGTACAATTCATCTGCCTTTCCACAATATGTTCCTCCATCAAACTCGCAAGACGATGTAGCATCACAACCTAAGGTGTTAACACAAGAAATGTAGGATATTCGGATGGCAAAAATGAAGAAGTCCCCTACACAACAAAACTTATGTCCATATCCATTTGATTGAAACATCACAATGGTACCTTTCCCTCCTGGTTTTGAGGCTCCTAAATTTGATTAATATAAGGGGAGAGGAAATCCTGTGGATCACGTCAAGGAATTCAATGTCATGTGCATGGAGGTAGCCTATAATGATTCCTACTTAAT
Organism: Sequoia sempervirens; assembly: GCA_007258455.2. NCBI lineage: Eukaryota > Viridiplantae > Streptophyta > Pinopsida > Cupressales > Cupressaceae > Sequoia > Sequoia sempervirens. Next base: position 113,349 of record VDFB02052795.1, on the reverse strand, counting down.
GCGCCTCTTCCCACAAAGTTTAATAGGTCTTGCCATGGATTGGTTTTCACAGTTACCTCCAGGTATCAAAACCTTCCAAGAAATCATTGATAGATTCATGAATAACACCGTCATGTGACTTGAGAGAGTTATGCTGGGAGGAATCTTGGCTAACTTTGAGGTGAACATCGTAGATGGCGGGACCATTCAGATGATGTGGATGAATTGCTCCATGAGAAATGTTGATCCAGATCATCGCCCAGCAAAGTACATTATCACTTGCCAGTGAGGCACATCCTCAGTTCAGCATGGGAGTGACTCTGACTGGGAGCAGGCAACAGACGTTTTGCCCGACCATTGGTTCAGCTGATGACCGGTTTGCAGACCCAAGAGCCGGAATATTTCACTATTGGCCGTGTTGTTGGTACAGTGGTGGTCTTAGCCTTCAAAATCTGAACAGAAACCAGCCCCAAACCAGTACAGAACCATTCAGTCTTTCATCAAAGAATCGACAACAGTAGTGCTTCTGACATTTGATGGACAACAAAGAATAAATAGAGCCGCCTAAACATGATTCCTTCCGGGGAACTTCATATGAGGATCAATTTGAAATAAGTTTGGGCTAACGTCTAATCTTCATCTCCCAGTTTACAACACAGAGTCAAACCTACGCGCTATAAAACCAAAGTGTTTTTGCGGCACCACCAGCCTTGGTCATAACACCATTTATTTGAATCGAAACATATAAATAGAAGATCTTGGTAGGCAGGAGACAATTTTGGTGAATGGGCTATCGGGAATGAAAATCAAAATTTTACAAAACCCCAGCCTTTGATGCTAAAGAAAAAGGTGGAAGAACATAAACTCGAAATGCAAGCAAATACCGCTGATGCGGTGGAAATATTGTTCCGTCGGCGGGGTTATCAAACGCCGCATGAATCTGGCAAAACAAAGTCCAAAACCATCAATGGATGGGCAAAAGCAACGCCACCGCCAGCGAACGCAGGCCGGCGGAGAAATATGTTGAGCATCTCGCGTGGCCTTCGATGATTAGAGATATTGAAGAAGTTCCCCTGGAAATAGGCAAGAAATATCCCTTGTTACACCCATACCCACAAACTGTTGCGAAGACTCTTTTACCAATGATAAATCATCCACCCAAGGATCATGTCAAGATGAGGCTCTTGAGGATAACAAAAGTGACTCTGAATCGAGTCAAGATCAAGAATCCTTATCCCCAGAGCTTCACCAAGAGTTGAGGGACATCTTACAAACCATTTTAAACTCCAAAGATTTCCTTGATATCACTCCTAAGATGTTTCTTTCTGATGGATAAATAGACGTTCTTCATCCAAAAGAGTCTCTATGATGTTTACACAAGGTAAAATAGCGATTGAGATTCGCCAGTTCCTATAGTGATTGTGCATCATCAACATCTTTCAAGTCAAGCAACAACATATTTTTGGGAAGTAGAATCAACAGATAATGATGTCATAGAATCAGAGAAAATAGTTCATATCCCTAAACAATAGGAACCCATAGCAATATCATGTGTTCATAACAAGTCATATTCAGTGGCTATGGATCAGAGGATACATTATCAGGACAAAGGATTAGGTATTGATAATACCTTCAAAACATTGGGTACAATCTTGACTACAACAAGCATCAACATATGGGGCACAAAGAATCCTTATGATGAAAATGCTATTGACACTACAACTAGCCATATCATGAGTTCGCATTCACCCATCATCTCATACACAAATTGGGACCAAGGTAAAAAGAAGAATTCCTATAAAAGCAAGGTGAAGATCATCAAAGAAAATGTAGTAACATAAAAGGGACAAAGCAAATACAAATGGATACTAAAGAAAAATAAAGAAAATCATCGCTCTAAAACTTCATTAGTCAAAGAAACTATGGGGAAAAATCAAAAAGGGAATTGTATCCATCATAAGCGTCCTCAAATACAAAATCAAGCTTCTCAAGCAAGGAAAAAAGTATATTCAGTGGTTGGTCCTAATTCCACAAAAAGTCTCCATTCCCACCCATCATCGCTCATCTTTCCAAGTTTGGAAGTCCCGAGGTCCAAACTATCGATCAATCCATTTCATATTCGCTGTCACCGCATACACTCCATTAAGCGTATCTAGTTCGCGTGACCGTGTGTTTGGTAGCTAGCCTTCATCACCAAGGATTAAAGGCACTTTATCATGATGTACACACATAGACAAGGTTAATTCTAGTATAGACAATGCAGATCAGAGTTCTTCAAGGTTGCATTCAAATTCTCATATCTTAGCAAAGCAGCTTCTTCACATAGGATATCACTAGCATGTTATGACAATGGCCTCTACATCGGTTCCACTGGTGCAAAAGGTTCAACATGAGGGTAAAAATTCCAAAAAATCAAAAAATTAAAAAATGATCAAAATCCAAAAAAATAATAAAAAGGATTGAAAACAGTAAAAATAAAAAATCACCCTCTAGTAAAAACCACTACGATGGCGCTTTGGGGAAGTACTATGATGAAAACCTGGAAAATAGGCGTCATGAGTAGAATTGAGTGTCTATATGATCTTTGTCAAACAAAAGAATCTCATCCTTGTCATGATAAATCCAATGTTCCCTCCATCCATCCAATCCAGATTTATCCAGATATTCCATTTTATCTGGATCTTGAAAAAGATTTGGCGTATACTTCAACTCTACTCATGGCAAAATTTTGATAGGCTCTTTACCATTTTATCTCATGAAGTCCCATAGCCCATATCTAGCATGATAAAAATCTGTCAAACTCTTCGCATATACATTACCTATCTTGGTTATCCATTGCATTATGAAGAATTGCTAGACACTAGGGGTAGGTTAGTGCACTCTTGTTTCAAATAACTCTTGATCCATATCTTTTTTTATCTCACAGCGTGACCCAGTGACATCACGTGATCGATATGTCGTTCTATAAAATCTTGAAAATCCAAGCATTAAATAAAACCTCATTAGAAAATCCAAAAATACTTGTAAAATCAAAAAGTCCAAAAACACTTGCAAAATCAAAAAATCCAAAAACATCAAAATCCTGTACAGCTAAAATCCAAAAACATTCAAAAAATTATAAACTCAAAATCCAAAACATCCAAAACACATCAAAATCCCTAAAAGGTTGAACATGAAAATCCAAAACAATGCAGCAGCCGAGACTACAAGTCCTACAGGCTTAGATCCCTAGGACAAAGACCATCATTGATTGCCACTCGAGAGATCCTAGGTCGGTCGTTTAGGGAGTCCATCATAATAAACTAACAATCCATCGAAGCACATTCATTTCTCATTGTCAATAAGTCAAGTCAATCAAACTACAATTCTCTGAGTTTGAATAGGCAAGACCATCATTGATGTGCCCTTGAGACACCCTAGGTCAGTCCTTTAGGAGTCTATCATAATAAATTGACAATCCATCAATTGTTCATTTCTCATTGTCAATAAGTCAAGTCAGTCCAAACTCATTGGTTTATTGTATATAAGCGTAGACAAGGCTGAAATCTTGGTCAGCTCACTTGGGAATAACCCCTAGGATCGTCTTTTGGGTTAGGTTCTTGGTCCAAGGCAGAAATCCCTAAACATTCCAAAACTTGAAAAGTCTTAAACATTTGCAAAGAATCTCTTGAAAAGCCCAAAGACATTAGAAAACATTCAAAGACGTTTAAGCACAAATAACATGCAAGATCACTATCCATTGCCAACAACCTCTAAGGTTACGATACTGAGATTACTTTAAAACCCAAACAAGAAACATGAATTAAAAACATAACATTTAATTATATAACAAATTAATTACACATCCATTCCATACATGATAAAATTACGACAAAGGCATAAAAGATACCACATGATTCCAAAAATATACCTTACAATAAGATTACAAAACTCATTCCCCGAATGAGGTAATTCCAATAAATAAGGTTACAAATTACATCTTCCACCTCGATACAAGAGGGGTAATAAAATTAGAATAATAACTGGAAAGAATAAAGCATGAAGCACTGGATCCCACGAGATCTCCAATGCAGAGCCACCGTCCACACGAGACAAGAGGCGACCCAGCGGGGATTAAGGTGCCGCGTTCCACCCCAACCATGTGATACGAGGCTCACCCCATGCTAGGAGATAGTAGGGATTCCTTAAACCTTGCAAGACCATCTACCTCTAGACATAGAGCTAACTCCTGCCCGACACAACCAATCCCACGCCAAGACCATACAACCATAAGGATAACATAGGGTACAGCTCCAACATCAGCACGACACCCAGGTCCGCATTGCTTCTAGAAATAAACCGGTCGAGTATGATAGAATTACATACACATAAACCAAATGCAAACATTTGTAGTAGAAGGAGTGTCATCACATAGCTTTCGACATGGGATATCCTGCAGGAATCTTCATGGCTCCAGAGCTCACTATGGGTTATCCACGGTGGCCCCCTCAATCGAATCCAGAACACCCATACTCACTCATGCGGAATCAAATACCTCTCGTAAGGACAAGATAGATGACCTTGCCATTCCAGGCCTTCCCGTCTCATCCCAAGTCTATACAAGCCCTTGCGTCCATGAGCGAGGCTCAATTATCTTAATTAATGTGAAAAACTCCCTAACTTCTAAGTATATTGCTTTAGTTATCACTTGATTAAACCACTTTTGAAGGTTTCCCAGTTTACCTCTTTGGGCTCTGGCCCCTAACAGAAGCCACTCTTCTACTTGACAACATACCAAACAAACCAATCACCAAGGGAATCCCAAGTGCAAACCAACAAGATAAAACCACTTCAACTCTAGGAGGAACATAAAATGAAAATCCACTCCAACACAGGAGGCAACAAAAGTCAAAACTCTCTCCAAACACTGGAGGTAAGAAAGGTCAAAACCCTCTCCAAACACTGGAGGCAACAAAAGACATACTCCACTCCTTCCAAAGGAGGCACAAACCATCCCCGTTCGTGAAAACCGCATAAAACCACAGGATACAACGAAACGCCCTACCCAAGGCAATACACCGGTTGACTACATAACAACAACCCATACAAATAAATGAAACCCTATTTGGAAGACTTACATAAATAAATCACTCCAAATAGAACAAACAACTCAATCAAAGAGTTCCCTAGCCTTTGGAAGCAAAAATCAGTACTACCAAAGTACACTCATAAATTTACAATCATAACAATATTTCCCATACAATACCAACAAGAATTTGCTTAAATCAACAATCATATAAATACACGTTCTTTAAATAACTAAAGATGTCTTTCAACATAACGATATTTTCTCATAAAACAGGAACCAAAGTCCATACATACCTCATATACTTAATCTTTTAATGATCTGTATAGGATCTAGACTAAATTGTAGTATTGAATGCTTAATTTTTTACAATGATTATTCCAAGTTAATTAATACAAAATTAACTTATGGAAATAACAAAATGAAGGAATTAACAAACTGAGAGAAGGTGAGAGAAAAGAAGAGAAGTGCAAACAATGTTTGATTACGGAGTTCGTCACAAATGTGACTATGTCTCCGGGTCCGCTCCAATAGAGAGACCGATCCGATTAACTCCAAAAATTAATTACAAATGCACCATAACCATTCTCCAAGCACTTTGGCAGCATAACAACGCTCTGATGTGCAAGAATGGCTCAAAATAATCTCTACAAGACCTCTCTTTCGTCACCTATGCTTCAAGACTTCATCACCTGAAAAAAACTTCATCTCCACTCTCACCTCACACCCCTTTAAATACAAAAAATTAACCCAATATGGTATAAAACCATATGATTTTACAATATTCTCGAAATCCCCCTAAAAACAACTAAATCCCCCAATTTTACACATAAAAATCTCTTAAATACCCAATAGGATTATATTAATCCTTTACAATATTTTAGAGCCCTTCCTTTTTCTCATTTTTGGGCTGATATTGTTTTAGTAGTTTTGATTTAATCCTTTAAAAGGATTATAGTTGTTTTATTTTTTTTAATTTTTAGGGCATTTGGTTTTCAACACACAAGAAAAGAAACCGATGGCACTTATCACTTGAACAGACTGCATGGTCTAATGGTGCTTAAACATTTTGAAAGCCCGGCGGTTCTGGGTTCCACTCCCGCCGTCCATTTTGAAAACAAATTTCAAACCAAACACATAACAAAACAAAACGACCACCTTATATAGATAACGGTCGAGGGTATGGTGGACTGGTCAACCGGAAAACTCGCGCGCCACCGGTGAGGAGTTCGAGCCCCATGCGGGCCAAATAATACTTTTGGTAACAAAAACAACGAACGCCGATGAAGGGGAGAAGACGGGGCCACGTGTAGCACCAGGAGGGTGCCACGTGGCCAGCTCTCATTGGCTGATCTTGAAGACGTGTCACTGACGCAGATGCCTACGTGTGCTGACTCAGACGATGACGTGGCCTGCCAACTGTGCCGCTGACTCAGATGATGACATGGACGATGACTGTGCGCTGATTGATGACGTGTGCCACTGACTGGTGGGATGGACACGTGTCGCGATCCGATTGGTCTGTAAAATGATGACGTGGAAGCCATGTGTCAGATTCTGATTCGGCCACTTCACAGTCCGTACAGTACGAAATGCTGACGTCAGCATCCGTACGGTCCAACTCAAAAGTCAACTGAAAACTTTGATCGCTAATAAATTGAGCATACGATGTCGGATTTCGACGAAACGAACACCGTCGGAATCGTCTCGACGAGCTCTTCGCGATGATGCCAACTTTGAAAACTTTTGATGACATCATTTTTTTGCTTCTTGGACGCCCTCTGATCCCAGTTTGACCCAAGGTTTGACTGGCCATAACTTGCGCAAACAGACTCCTTTTGCTCCATTTGAGTTGCGTTGGAATCAGGACGTCGAGCTCTTTCTAATGGTGCAGATTCTAGAGAGAAATGAGACACTTCAATTTGTACTGAAAATATCCACCGGATCATTTAACTATTCATATAAGTTCTAAACAATATAATTTTTTTTATGAACCTTATCTATTCCTTGCAATCTGGAAAACAAACAACATTCCCCATTCACCATTTAAGGCAATGGAATACAAGAAATTTTAAATAACATTCTACCAATTATAACAACATCGTAATAAAGTAACCCTTTCCTTTACACATATTTAAGATCATCAATTTTTCTCTAGTTATAATCCATATAACTTAACCACGTACATAATCCTGACATTTAACAAATCCTTTACAAGAACTTTAAGATTCCATCAAATCAAACAGGTCATTGTAAACACATTAACCATATTCATTTCAATTACAACCCTAACCCTTAACAAATAAATAAAACCTTATCTGGAAGGCTTCAAAACATTTACTCTATTTGCACAACATCGAGAATGAACAAAACATCGCTAGAAAGCACGACGGGAAATTAAATAAACTATGGTTAGGATTTCCTAAATCCAGTCAACTCAATCTACGTTACTTGCATTTCTCCAAAAATACATAAGATTTATTTCACAACGTTGAGAAAATTAAAAACCAATAATTTAACTCTGAGTTTCTCAATCATACTCAATAATCTAAACAACTTGATAAATAAAATCATTTGATTAAAATAAATCAATCTTTAGTTCAAGTACAAATATAAATAATCAACTTAAATTTAACTATACTTGGATACCCATATATATTAAATATATAATTCTCATTTAAATATAACCAATTTAAACTCAACCAAATAATTTATTTAAAAATACATAAAAAATATATATACATTATATATATACATATACATTATATATATACATATACACAATAAATGTATATTATATATATATACAAAAGTATATAATATATATAATAAATAAATATTAAAAAAAATATATATACATATAATATAATATATAATTATTATATTATATATAATATTTATTATATTATATATATATATATATTTATTAATGATAAATCATTTTTATAAAAAACAAATTTTATAATAATTAAAAAAACAACCAAAGGCCACGAATAGGGCTGCGGGTCCCTCCCAAAGGGAGTGGCCAGGGACCATCCCCACATGGGGGTGTTGTGTGGGAACACGCCCATATAGGTTGTGGGAGCAGCCCCCCACTCCTCCACTAAATAACCATTATTTTATTTAATAAAACAAACTTTCATTTTATTTTATAAATCCTTCAAATAAATAAAAAAAACAGGGAAGACCCTTGTACAGAAGTAAATTTCTTGTGTAATTTTGAAACCCAAAATTTTCCCAAAAAGAAATTAAAAACACAATATATTTATAAATATATTTGTATGTATATATATAAATAAATATATATATATATATATACCCAACTTTTTTTTTATTTCTAGTTAAACTGTGTATTTGCACAACATAATTTTGCAACAAAAGAATAAATTTGACAACCCATATCTGGTTTTTAGTTTTCAGTTTGAAAAGAGATTTTATTTTGGTTTTCCTTCAATTTTTCATTATGTGATTCTTGTTTTGATTTCCTTTCCCAAAATTTCAACAAAGTTTGCAAGTTTTGAAACAATTTCACATGGGTTTTCATTGAAATTCCAAACAACATTTTAAATATTTTCCAACAGCATAACAAAGATTTGAAACTCATTTCAAAATGAAAACAAAAATCAAAGAGGGAACTTGGATTTTTCTCCAAAGCTTGAAGTACTCAAATGATGCTTCCAAATATTTTTCCAGCCCACCCAAGAATTTCAATCTTCTTCCTCAAAATCCAATTCAAGCCACAACAAAACTCTCCACCAAATTGAAACTTGAAAATTATATGAAATAGAAATTCCTCAAATAGAGTTTTCCCCAAATTTAGTCAAACCCCTAAAATATCCCATTCACCAAATTTATTGCAATTTTGGGGATATTTCTATTTCTTTTAAAATTTAAAACAATTTTACTTTCTAATTGAAATTTCATGCATTTTTCAAAATTTATTTTAAAACAAAAGAATTTCAAGGTTTGCAAAGAATTTATTTTATCTAAAATTTCAAAAAGTGAAATTTAAAACACTTTTTTATTTTTATTTTAATTTAACTCTAAATATCTAACATGATTTCCATTTTTATTTTAATTTAAATCATACTATCCAATAATGCCAAAACAACTACTTTATTTAATTTATCACCATTAACCTAATTGATCAATAAACTAATTATAATTTTATTAATTAAATCAAATTAATCAATAAAATAAATAGCATTTCAACATTGCAACTAGATACATTTAATCATCATTTTAACTACACCCGCCATTTAATAACCTTTATAATATGAAATTAAATAAATAACCAAGGAGGAATGAACCACATTAAACAACTAAACCCGACGACAACCCGACGACACACTATGACTAGGGTGATGACTTGGCATGAAAAACCTAGCTACTATCTCCCAATCAATTACCGTTGGTCAATGGACACACTCAAACTTGTGAAATCAGGTGGAGTCGATGTCCTTACCTGTCAACCTGAGAACAAAGAGCATATCGAACATGCATATATATAACATAATAAACACACCGTAAAGAGGAAATCACGAAATCGTAGATGCGATCTCGTCCCCTTCACCAATACATTCATCATAGATTAATAGTTCCATCATAAATAAATATCTCATGCAATAATGTGTTACAATAACTAATCATCATTACACCAAATTAAAACATGTCAAATAAAGCATCATATAAGATACATCACATCACACAAATAGACCATCGCTCTAAAAATAGCGATCAAATAACACACACATGAGAAAGTATCTTGAGGACCAAAAAGCACATCCAAGCAAACAAGGACATACTGTCTAGCCAAAAAGCAAAACAGAGGGGTATTACAATCAAAAACCAAAACATTCACATAAACTAATGAAAATGACCAAAAATAGCCTCAAAACATTTTCAAAATACCAAAAACATTGAAATATTTTAGAAAATTTGAAAACCATCCATCCCATTTCACTTTCAGGTCTGCAATAAACTTCATCGATAATAAAATCAATCACCATGTTCAACCTTTGGCAAAAAAAATACAAAGAAAGTATTGCAAGCCATAAAGTGAGAACCTAAATGTCAAGATCTAAAGTCTAAATCATAGGTAAAGGAGTTAGTGGAGTTTGTATCAACGACTTATCATACACCTCATCCTAATTAAAACACCTGATCAACATGTCCTAGGATGAATCCTTCCTGTGATGGACATTAGTATTAAAAATGACCTTAGCTATATTAAATTGACAAGAGATATAGATAACACTAACTGTTTGTCTTTGATCTTTTCTTTTGATTTATCTTATTGACCCATTCCAAGGACCTCTCGATGATGTCTATCAAAATGATTTAGAGAGAAAGGAATGGGGCATTGATCATTATCTTTCATTTGCTGTGCTTGTGGGTATTCTTACAAAATAATCTTGGCACATATTTGCTTAGTTGTGTGTAGGGAGGTTGTTTGGAGTGTAGGGAGGTTGTTTGGAGTACATTGTTGACTATTGCGTATGCTTTGGTTTGATATATTCTAAGCTTCTAACTTGCATCCTAACAAGGTTTTCATATGTCAAGGTGTGAATAAGAACTATCCTATCTGTTTGCAGAGTCAAAGTCCATTACATTAGATACAATGCCATCTTGGTTATCAATACCTTGAAGCATCATGTCTATGTGTCATATAAAAAATAATGAATGGAAAAAAATCCCATCCCAAGATATGAGAAATTCATCATCATCATCATCATCTCTCATCATCGCATCTAATAAAGTCTCAATGGATCATGGACTTGTTGGAATTTTGAATCAATCTCAAAATCAATGGTTAATCCATCCATTTTATTCTTCTCATTCTTCTATCTTTACTAACAATTCTATCCAGGTATCAAATATGTGTGATATATCAAAATATACATGAGGCTACCCATGGCCGAGGACTATCTATACATCATGAAATCGGTCTACTTCAATATTTGAGCTAGCACACCAACAATCCCTCTTCTGCTGGGGCATAGTGGGGCATCTATATCATCTTCAACTCAACAATATGAAAAGTTGTAGCTCTTTGATTCAAAAATAACCTAAAATCTCAAGCATAAGTCTGATTTTAACCTATCATGAGCCCGATCGAAACACTTTATTTTTCCAATCGATCTCTCGAGGGGGCAACCAACCATCTTTCGATCATATCAATATCAAATAATCTAACTAACTTTGTTCCTAGCCTTGCATTGTTGTAAATCCTCAACAATGTTATCAATCAATCAATCAGATCAATCAACTTTAGCTTGGCTATCAACATCTCAAAGAGATCATCGATATTTGTTTCTGCATCGTCATCAACACTAGTCTTTGAACCAATGCAACAAATACATTTCTTCAAAGAGAAGAAAAATTTAGACACTTAAAAATGTCTTGAATGATGTACACACTCGAATATGATATATTAACATCATTTTGTCGTAAAACCCATCATTTTTTGACTTAATTGATTAAATTGGCCTAGCTATTTAATTCTGCATCATTTTTGTTTATTAATCTAATTGACCTAATTAGGTTAATTCACCCCCTTTTGCACTAACATTTCATCCTATTAAATTGAATAAGTCAAAATATTTAATTTAATCCCTAAATTCCTCTTATTTAATTAAATAACCCTAAGTTATTTAATTAAATATCATATCACATCCCCCCTTTTTCATTAAATAAATAAATTATTTAATCAATATCCTAATTCTCCTAATTTGCATAATTGAAACATTATTTTAATTATCAAATTACTAATTAAATCTATTCCTCCCACTTGTAATGGAATATTCCAAGGGAATATTCCTCATTTGCACATTTCTCCAAAAAGGGAATATTCCCATGAAATATTCCTTTGCACAATTTAATTTGGTTTTAATTAATTAAATATCTAATTTTCCTCCCCCATGAGAATATTCTTTAACAATATTCTCTTTCTTCACTCATTTGAAAAGGGGAATATTCCTTTTTTGCAACAAACTTCCAACAAAACTTCTTGTGCAAGTTTTGAAAGTGTGTTTGTTTGAAATAATATGAACCGTTGATTTTTCTCTTGATTCATGTGATCATTGATTCTAATCCATTGATGAGAATCCTTGATCCATGCCTCCATCTTCCTTCCTTTTTGATCGTTGATTAGATTTTTCAATCTTAGCCCTTTATTTCTCATTTGTCCTCCTATAAATAGGTCACTATTTGGAGACAAATGGATCCATCCTCGAAGAGCAAACTTATGTTATTAAAATCACTTTCACTTGCACTCATATTTAGCACTTATTTAACATCTTTTTAGCTTAATTTACTTGCATTATTAGCTTAGCTTCCATTAATGGCTTCCATGGTAACATAGATGCATCCATTTAACATATTTTGTAATTAGGGTTTGAATTTTTTTAGCTTAAAACTTCATTTAGATTAGCTTTTCATACACCCATATCGATTATATTAGCTTGCATTATGATTATCGTAGCCTGTCATGTTAAAATAACTTGCATCATGTTAAAATAACTTTAAATCATGTTTTCATACACATCTATCATCAGTTTCATCAATTTTCTTCAATAGAATCGATCGAAACAAGCTCATTATCCACGAGATTGGGAAAGGGTCGTCATTCCACATCAATGCGACACCACTCCCCCAATAGGATAAGTTTCAATGGATTATATTAGAGGCTTATCAAGCTTTCTTATTTTCATATGCTAGTTTCAATGGCTTCTTGTCTTTGTTTAAATTGAATGATCTTATTGGACTAATGCTTAGTGGTTTGAATATACTTCAAATCCTCATGGATCAAGTGTAGTTAGTTGATACTGATCCGCCTGTCACAAAATTTGTAAATATATAATAAAAATATAATACATATATTGATGAGTAAAAGTAATTCACTATTTAAAATTGATAGTGATACATTGTTGACATATAATATTGAATTAGCATAAATAGAGATATCCTTTTCAAGGTGTATTCCACTTTATATGGCAAGTTGATTGAAAAATATTTTTCATGGTGTATTTCATTTTATATGGAAGTTGATTGAAAAGAGTTTGTTTGAAAAGTATATCTTTTTTATATTTTTTACATAGATTTTATTAGATATGCTAGTAGCATTCGTAGTTTACATAGAGTTTATTAGGTATGCTAGTAGCATTTATAATTTAATGATATTTTTTTTAGAGAAATTTTATTAATGTCATATTTTTAATTTTTTTTAAATTTTTGATATGAAATGCAATTATGTCAAAGGTGTTCCCTATTTGAATGGAATTGATTGACTTAACAAATCAAAGGTTAAAATGGTGTCCCTAACGATGCTAGATGATGGAATCTATCGTTATCGTCCAATTCACTTGTCTAGTAGTGCCTAGTCTCCTTTACCATTTGTCACATGACACGCCTGTTGTTGTTTGTCACATGCTAATATCATACAAATGCAGACACATACTTTATGTCAAAGTTGATTTTGGGTTTGTAAAATGTATTAGTTTTAGCTTTAGTTCTGATAAGAGCAAAGCAAAAGTCACCCACTTTTGGAATATGAAAGTTAACTTTGGAAGACTAATAATTTCCACACGTATAATGTTTCATTTTCCATGGATTTAATTCTATGCAATAAAAATATTGTCCTTTTTTTAATGAAATAATTAAACATTACATTTATAGAATAAATATCATTCAAATCTTAATGAGGTTTGGAGAATATTTAATTTCTCACATATGTTAGTATGTACAAGTATAGAACTGTCTATTAGATTAAAGGTAGTTAATTATTTGAATCAATATTAATCATGGAGTTAAAGTTGGTTGAGTTTAGTTTTAATTTTTAGTTAATTTTAATTTTAATAAATATAGTATGTAATATATTTAATATAATACAAATTAAATTATATAGAATATAATTATACTTATTATTATATATATATTATATTCTATAATAAATACTATTAAATACAAATATAAAATTATTATAATACATAGTTAATATATTTTAATATAATATAAATATAATACTATATATTTTAATATATAATATTATTACATATATATATATATATATTTATTATTATATACTAGTATACATACATTATATTATTATATATTATATTTTATAATAAAAATATTAAATATAAATATAAAATAACTATGATTAATAATTAATATATTTTTATATAGTACAAATCAAATTAGCATATAATAATTAATAGATATATAGTGAGAGAGGGAGGCAGGGAGGGAGAGAAATAGAGATCTAGAGAGAGGGATAAAGATATATAGATGGAGACAAATATTGAAAGAGAGAGGAATAGATGAAGAGAAATAGAGTTTGAGAGAAATATCAGAGATACAAAAAAAAAGAGAGATAGAGAAAAGAGAAACTAACCTTTGATTAGTTATTTCATGCCAACAATCCAAAGATGACGTGTCCTTGGAGAGTTATGCTCAAGGTAGCATGTCATTTGATTAAGGATATATTATAATAAAATTTAATACCTCTTCAATGTACCCATTGCACACTTAATATACTTTATCTCACATACTAATATACCTCTCTCTATCTTCCTCTCACTCCTCTCTCTATCTCTTTCTATCCATATCTTTCTCTACCTCTATCTCCTATCTCTCCATCTCTCTCCCTCTCTCTCTCTCTATCTATTTTCATATCCATCTCTATCTCTTTACATCACCATCTATCTATAGATATCTCTCCCTCTCCCTCTCCCTCTCTATATATTGAGCTATCTCTCACTTTCCCCCATCTTCTTTTCTCTCTTCCTCTCTCCCCCTCCCCCCACTCTTATCTATCTCTCCCTTTTCTACCTATCTCTCTCCATTTCTCTCCCTCTACCCCCATCTCTCCCTCACTCGCTCCCTCTCTATTCCTCCTATCTATCTCTCTATTGCTACCTCTATCTCCCTTTCTCTTCCCATAGATATATATATCTCTTTTTCTTTCCATATATCTCTATCTCCCCCTAGTTCTCTCTCCCTCTCTCCATCTCTATTCGTCTATCTCCATTTCTCTTTATTTGTCTATCTCTTTGAATCTCTCCCTCTCCCCCTCTCTCTATGTGTCCTTATATCTCTATCTTGAGTTATCACTCTATCTCACCATCTCTCTCTCTCTCTCTCTCTCTCTCTCTCTCTCTCTCTCTCTCTCTCTCCTCTATATCTTTCTATCTCTCCCTCTTTATCTCCTTATCTCTCTCTGTCTTTGTCTCTCCCTCTATCTCTATATCTCTACCTATTTGTCACTCTCTTCCTCTTTCCCTCTATCTTCATCTCTACCTCCATTTTCTTTTCTCCCCCTCTATCTCTAGGCATGTCTCCCTCTCTCTATCTATCCATATTGTCATACCCCATTGTGTGTTTACCTATTTACTATTACTATGCTAGGGTAAATTATTACATGTGTGAATGTATTTGGAATTCTGATTGGAAATATATGTGCTTGCACTTTATTATCATTGAATTAGGAATGAATGTTTATTTCATTTAATGTTATGTGAAGGAATGCATATATGGAATTGAATGGTTATTGAATTGGATATTCTAACTAAGAATTTTTTATTGTAAATGCTTATTTTGATGAATATCTGACTACCATGGGAATGTGCTAAGTTGGATGTAAGTTTATATTCAATCCTCCAGGAGCGAGGGGAAGTATCACTCAGGAGAAGAACTTGGTCGGGTAACCTATAACGAAACCTAACTGAGCTTACACACATACTCTCACAATAGAATGGTTGAATCATGTCATAGAGTTGGGAATTGGTAAGTCATCCTTTAGTATGATGTGATTGCATTAGTAAGGATCTTGGTTACTATTGAGTGCATTCTTGGATGATGTTTGTGTTTGGAGCTTATGGGAATTTCTTTATATTACTATGCTTGATTGATGAGGTGAACATATGTTGAATGTGTGTGTATACATATATATATATATATATATATATATACATACATATGCATGTTGACGATAGACCATACACATGAAGGAACATGTGCATGAGATTACATAGGTAGATGTACCTATGCACACTTATGAATGGGTTTCCTATGAGCATGGTGTTATTGAAGGGACAATGCGACATGTATGTATATATACATCACACGTATATCTTCCTATTAATAAGATAGTAATTGTTTATGTGCTTGATTGTAATTGAATATACACACACACACACAAATGATAATATATATGAAATGTTAACTTGGACTTATTCAATTGAATAACAAGTGAAATATTTGACAAACTTATTTGTCAACGTTTTTAGTTATATATATAATATCATTAAAAGCTATTTAATTGATATATATATGTACATACATATATATACATAAATATATATATTTACATGCATTGATATGGCTGATTTATGATAAAGGCCGATTTAGAGTTTATAAGCCATGGTCGATATAATACAATTGCATCACTATTTTAAAGTAGTGCATTGCTTATATAATGGAACACATTATCTAGAAGGATAAAAGGCGATGAAAATATTAAACATTAAGTTTGCTGTGTTAAGTGATTAAAACACATGTATAAAAGATATAAACCACAACCATATATATGTGCTTGGTTAAAACACATTCTAAATGCTATTTCTAAGGAGTCGATTCATCCTTTACCTGACGATTGGATAGCCTATGACTGAGTTGACTATAATATATGTTGCTTGGTGAATGTTGACTGTTTGCTTTGATAAACCATGGGCAAAAGAATAGGGAGGTTGCTGAAACTTGGCGCCATAATATGAAAACTTTGTTTCTTTTAGAAGTCTTCCATATTTGCAATTTGATTCTCACCTGTAGAACATGTGTGCATATTTGATTTAGTCAAGCATTGCTGTCATATAAGGAGGTCAATTTGTAGATTACCAAGCTGAGTATTAAATTAGAATGCTCCACCTTTTCTTGAATGAGATGAGTCAACTTGCATGCTTGAGTGGTGTCGAATGTCATACCATTTCCTTAGGCATCAATGTCTCAATATTTTGTATAAATAGACGAGCCAACTCTCTCATTTGGATGCACAATCTAAGGTTATAATCTGCTGTTTATATTCTATAGTTGTATTTTCTATAGATAGAGTCATTTTGTGAGCATTGAGAAGGAGGTTATTGTGAGATTTACATTGAGTGGTTATAGTAATTTGAAGTGAAGCCTAGCAAGTTGACATTGGAGGGTTGAGATCCAGTTTAGTCAGTTGGATTAAGCGAGTTACATGCATGTGGATCTATTCTCCTTTTATTTGTCTTTTGTCATGAAACAATGAATGTCTTGGTTATTTTGTATGGAATTGCTTGAGAATGCTTGCAATAGTGAATTATAGTATTTGCTTATAGAAAGGAAAATAAGTTGTTTTATGGTTTTCTATGAAAGTGTTTGTATATACTCCATAATAGGAGAGCTTGTTTATCATTAGTATAATACACTTGGAATGATGAAACAAGGATAGATTAAGGGTTATTCATTGTAAATTTATTTGATTGATTTAGATAGCTCATAAGTCACACTTGGGATTTTATTATACATTGAAGGGAGGGTAACTTATGTTTATGCTTTGTGGGTAGAAATACCATTGTGTTTTGGGGAAGGGAATAAGTTTTTTTTTTAAGGTTAAAGACTACCTATAGAAGGAGATTACCTATGCATAGTTTATAATGGCCTAAAGTCAAATTGAGCTTGAGTAGTGTATGTGAGTAGGATGACTGTCACTTGAAGTACTGAGTGAGAACACTTTGGCCAAAGTAGTGTGATTGCCTTTGGCTCCACTATCAATTCACCATGATCCATTTATGCATGCTAGATTAGGATTGTAGAGTCTACAAGTTCTAGTTATGTAGGACACAACACTAAGCTCAGAATGGTTGTTGTTACGAGGTTACTCCACCAATCTCTTCATTGAAGGGTAGGGCCATTTATCGAATGATAGATGTGTGGGGACTGCATATGAGTCTATGATTGGCAGAAAAGCGCTTGAGTGATGCTTCTCCTCCTTATCAGGCGACTAAGACCAAGATTTGAAAGGAGATTTCTGAACCATCTATATCTAATGCTTTAAAGCTCAGTTGAGCTATGTATGTACTATGTACACATTCTTTGGAATATTGTAATATGTGAAATATTGTTTTGGAAATGAAATCAAAATTGATTATTGTTATCATGTCATCTATGTTCATTTGTTCTCTATTATAGAAAATAATTTTTTTATGGCAATGGCTAAGTAACATAGTTTATTTACTTGAAAGTGAAAACTTAGGAAATTTACTTGCGTGAACAACTGGCATGTTACACATCTCTCTCCCTCTCCCTCTCCCTCTCCCTCTCCCTAAACCCCTATATCTATATATCTTTGCCTCTCTATCTTTATCTCTCCATATTTCTTCTTTCATCTCTCCCTCTATCTCTATCTCATTATCTCTTCATATCTCTACCCCTTTATCTCTTCCTCTCTCTACCTCTTTCTATATATCACTTCTTATCTCTATCTCTATCTCTATCTATCTCTCCCTCCCTCTCCCTCTCTAGTTATATTTATCTCTTTCATCTCTATCTATCCCTCTCTTCTTTCTCTCTTTATCTCTCCCTCTCATCTCCCTCTCCATCTCCATCTCCATCTCCATCTCCATCTCCATCTCCATCTCCATCTCCATCTCCATCTACATCTCTATCTTCCTCTTTATCTCTATCTCCTTACCCTCCTCTCTCTCACTCTTCCCCTCATATCTCCCTCTTTCTATCCCTATCTCTCCCTTGCTCTCCCTCTCTCCCTATTACAAACATAACATGAATTTGTTGGTAATGGATCTTGATTATCTTCCCGATTCGAAGGTTTTATTTTAGTTTTATTTAGATCCTTGTAAGTGGATTCATAGTTGATTTGAATCTATCAATTCTCCATTGAGACATTTTTTGCATAAGTAACATCATTTGATAAATGACCTTCCAGTTGACCTCACATACTACACAAATGCATGCAAAAAATAGACCAAATTTTTCCCTAATTGAGCTTACACAACTCTTCAACGTACCCATTGCACGCCAAGGTGTGATTACTAGTATTAGAAAGTTGTTGATAATAATAGAATTATTTATTTACAAATTGATTTTTATACTTCAAATATTTAATATTACATTTAGTTAAATAATATATATAAATAATAATTAGTTTTTTAGAAATATTAGAGACATATATAAGCACTATCACTTAGATATATCTATACATTATGAATAGTCAAAATAAATTTATATTATTATATAATACACCATTACCATAATCGATAACATAATTAAAAATGGATGACATGGAGATTGCTTCAAAATTTTACTTCAAAGTAAAATACAATAAAATAACGTAAATTTACCAAAATAAATTTATATTATTATAATATATGAAAACATATTTTTATGTTCTTTTCTAATATAAGAGTATCCTTTAATATTTACATATAAAAATATTATGTCTATAGAAAAGTAATATTACTTAATAATATATATGTAAGTATTATTAGCATTATATATTGCATATATATATTACATAATTTTATATAAAAATAATATTTTTTTATATATGACAAAAAAGGTAACTTGTGTTGGGCTAGAGCCACCAAAATACCCGAGGGAACCAACATCAAAGCTGAGTTTGCTGCCCTCCTCAAAGGAGTAAAAATCAACACTGTCGATATTGAAGGGGATTCACTTGTAGTAATATGAGTGATTATAACATAGAAAGCTCCTAGTTGGTGATCCTGTTAGAATAAGTCAAAACTGAATCAACCATCTATTGTGTATGTGCCAAAGAGTTTCAATTAGAATTGATAAGTAACTGTAGATCTATCTCTCAAATCTAGTTAACTGTTAAGAGTCCAATTACATGTCAATTTTATTTTAGCATGCCATCAAGTTTGTAAGCAATTTTATAGGAAGTTGGTTGAGTCTACAATAGATATATATTTGTAATATGTTGATGAATATTAAATATAGCAGCCTTCTTTGTTTTTAATATGGTATTAGAGCTAATGGGAGGTCTTGTTGTTATGAGTATGTGATCATTTGAATGCTACGTGTGGTTCTTGTAGAGGAGATTCTCAAAGGGAGGCATCTATCCTAAGGTTTTATGCAACAGTAAGAGTTGAGAGAATGCCAACCATTGACGAAGAACCGCTAGATGATAGTGATGGCATGACTTTATTGAAGATGAAGCAGATGTTCATTTTTAAGAGTTCAACGCTTTGAAGACATGGAGGGATGCAATAGAGGTAAATATATGCTCAATAGTTTGAAGTGCTTGTGGATCAAAGAAACTATACCTCATTGGGGTTATGAGACATACATGTGAGGATTGGTGTCCAATAGTTTAGGGGAGATTCAAAATTTGGAAGTTCAATACCATACCTTTATGAGGGTGATGAGACACTTCATGTGCAAATGGTTTCCAATGATCTTGGGAACTTGGATGATAGCTAGATGACTATACCTATAGTTGGGGAGTAGCTTGAAGAACTTTTATTGGTCTGAGAATTGTTTTTCAAAGGACAACTTCTGCATAGTGTATTTTTTTAGTTTTATGTTGTTAGATATATTAAGAGTCCATCAAAATTCAATTATTCCTTAAGGGGGAGTGTTAGAATAACTCAAAACTGAATTGACCATCTGTTGTGTATATGTCAAAGAGTTTCAATTAGAATCGATAAGTAACTATAGATCTGTCTCTCAGATCCAGTTAGCTATCAAGAGTCCAATTACATGTCAATTTTATTTTAGCATGTTGTCAAGTTTGTAAGTAGTTTTATAGGAAGTTGGTTGAGTCTACAACAAATATATATTTGTAATATGTTGATGAATATTGAATATAACAACCTTCTCTGTTTTTAATAGATCCACCATGTGGATTGAATGGATCTAATCATGCTATTTGAATTTGATTTCTGGACTTGATTGTGTCATTTTTTTGTCATCAACGTTTCAAATAACACTACGTGATACAAAAAACAACGACAATCAAATCCATAAATCATATTCAAAACAACAAAACTTGATATCTCTAATGGATCTAATCATACTTGAGAGCTATTGCAGGATACACCATCAAACACATCTATCAAGAATTGAACGGTGTTTTGGACATCCTATCAAATCTAGTGATAGATCAAATAAATACCTTAAGAATATCTAACAAACTCGAGGACTTGAAAGAGATACATGATGTCATAAACACAGACCGAACGTGAAATGCTATCCACAAAGTTTGTAGAATGAAAATAGAAGCAAAGATTGCCTTGGGAGTGAGAGGATCCAAAGTCAGACGGTTCACAGGTAATCCAGAGAGGCAAGGCCATGACCATCAAATCTAAAACAACTATAAATCATGCTATTGACGAAGAAAAAATCGAAAGATGGATCATATCCGAGTCTCGAATTGCTTATGCTAGTGCACTCAAGAAGAAATATCTATTCTGTTGCATATAATCTTTATGATTGAAGATGTATTAGTTGAGGAATCCATAAAGTTAGTCATTGGAATTCAAAAGCTCACAGTCGGCCACATTCATGACGAGGATCTAGTGCATATCTTTCTCTCCACCATTGTTCTCGCCCTTGGGAGGAAGATGATAGAAATTTTTTTATGGCAAGTCATCTCCAATCGAACCTTGCAAAGGAGGCCATCCCAACCATATCTGCTTTCAACAAAAACCCCAAAAGAGGCCTATTTTGTGATGCCATATACTATTTGAAAGCACAAAAGAACAAGATATTGGCTGAGGCAAATAGAAATTTATAGAGAGTGTCTCTATAAGAAAAATATGGAATCATTCCTAAAATTTGTATATTTGGGTTCTTACTTGCTCTCTGCTGAGCAAGTGGAATGAATGTTGGAGCTGTCTAATGGGTTTAGGATACTTTATACTCATAAACCCAAATAGGATAGCAGTCTAAACAATGCTTATGAATTTTTTTTGGGTTTTAATATAAAGGGAGCCACCCCATTGGTGACATTTTGCTTAAAAAAATATTGTTTTTATATATAAAATAATATAACTTACATATCTATACAAATAATGTATAAATAGATAAATAGATGTATTTATATTGTGTGGGAGATACTCTTTTATTTTATTATTCTCTCTCACACATAAATTTCTTATATTTTATCTTTTTTTTTTTCAAAAATAAAAAGAAATTTATTTGAGGAGAGAAATATACATATAAAGGTCATATAAATTTCAAGATGGCTATAGCTATCATAGGATTCAACAAGATAAGAATCTAAAGGGTGTTAGAACACAATTAGAACACAATGATATATTGAGAGGGCGGTGAATTGGTATATCCCACAAATTTATCCAATTCAACTTTATCAATCACAACTTCTTACTGCCTTAAACATATAAAGTATCAAATGCAATTCAAAAGCACAAGCACACAACCATAACACTAGATTTACGTGAGAAACCTTAGAAGGGAAAAACCACAGTGAGAAAGCTTCTTGGAGCTACTGTCTAAATTCAGCCCCATAAATTAAAAAAACAAGATTTACAACAAATTTTATGGGCTGCCACCCAAAGGAAGCTACAACTCCATGAAACACAATTTTTATGGCTTCAACCAAAGGGAGCTACAAATCCCTAGAAACAACAACACTTATAGAATGAGGCTACAACCTCTGTAAAAAATACTTGAAAAAATATACTAATTATTCACCATCACAACAACAACACCCTCCGCATTGACATATAGATCTTCAACACTTTTTCTCAACAACCTCTATTGCCTTCAACTAGCTGCTTTTGACACACTTCCTCACACATGTATTCACACATACCTCTGCACAATTTCCATTCATTCGTGTACATCTTGCAACAAACTTGATCTTTCATTTATATGCTTCGCAAGCTTCAAAAGTTTCTCCTTAGTCAGCCAAAATGAAACACATGACATGAAACATGCAACAACCACAACAAGTCAGCTCCAAAACATCAATTTGGTAAGTAAAAATTAATGTGATCCGAACTAGGAGATAATCAATACTTATTTTAACTTTGCACTCATCCCCATGTTGGTGCACACTTCAAAACTTGACACAAACATCTCAACATACCAAGTCGGCCCAACAAACACTTATCCATCCATGCATTAGTTCCAGACCAAAGGTGGTACCAAAGAGACCAACCAACATATTGTAGATCAATTTATAAACATTATATGATATTCAAAAACATTCTCATACACTCCTTTTCACAACTTCATGCAAATTTATGTTGGTGCAAGCAAACAGATATTAAGCCCAACATCTCTTGCAAACCCATAAAACATAGTCTTGAGATAGAACATTGAGAATCGAACTTGCGATACACCTTAACACATAAAAATTGAAATTAAAAAGAAAATAGATAATATGAACTTATCCTTCAAACTGTAAGACCATAAATTCAAATGCAGAGAAATACAAAGCATTCCTTTGATCCTTCCTAATTGCAACTACATTGTATTATTGTTCTTCACTCTACTAACTCTGGAAACTTCTGCAGTAACTTTTCTACATTGAATTCATGAACATACATGCCACACACTTATCTCTATCTATCTTCCAAACCGCAAGGCCATATCTTCAAATGTGAACTGTTCTCTCAAGCAACTTCAGTACAACTTCCTGTGGCACAAACTACTTGAGACCTTTACATACATTATTTTATTTCTTACATAATGCTTTATATCAAGAGATATATAATACAACATTCACACTCTCATAGACAACAAATACAACAAGAAAACAAGAAACCACAATTTCTTCACATTCACATACACTTCCATTTGTCAACATTCACCTATTCACACGAGCAATAAATGTGGTACAACTATGTACAATATATGCTCATGACATTCATCGCCATATCCATCACTTCACAGTACAACCTTCCACAACACCTGCAACAATCTCCATCACATGTAACCTTCTGCAATACCACATTGTTGACACCACACTATTGAAATGAATGACACCACATGCAACATAGGGGAATCTTACAGTACCACCCAATATAACAAATTTAAAAGTCCAAGCACCAACCAAGACTCACATTCCTCACAATCGACAAGCTTAAAAATCATTCCACATTTAATCATCATGAAGGAGTTAACAATTTTTTTGAGATTTGTCCTAGGTCAAATCTCCCCAATTTGGAATGTCATTCCAATGCTCCCCTTTAGAAGCCCATTTAGGTGGAAAATTAGTCAACTTATTCCATTGTTTCAAAATATGAACAAAAGAAATTGAGTTAAAGTTTGTGGCTAAATGAAGGATTTTCTTAGCTGTGCCAAAGCTAATCTCTGTAAAGGAAATTAGATGCGGAAAACAATTCTCCTAACGTCAATACCTCAGGAAAGAATGGAGAAGTACTTTTAATTTTTCAATTACAGTCAAATTGAGATGCACTATGAGACAGATTACAGAAACAGAGTATTTAGACAAACACACATGAACACCAGATATACGTGGGAAAACCCTTACGGGAGAAAAACCCACCACACCAGGAGAAATCACTTTGTATTACAGTAATCAAAATTACATACAATTCCAGACTTATCTTTCTGGTGTCACTATACATCAACATTCATCACGAACCTTCTTCGAACAGAAAACTTCCAAGTTACAGCCTTTACAGATTTTAAATCCTTCAGTGATAGAGTTTGAATTCTTCACGCTTCACTGTTGATTGAACTACTATCCAACCATAAAGCATCTACAATTTCCAACTATATCCATGGTGTTCCCTGACTGTCGAGCTCCCTCACAAAACTGTCGCAACGAATAGACTCCCAACGGTTCCAATTCAGCTCTTCTGATTCATCCACGTGATGCCGCATTGGAAGTCATACTCGATCAACATAATTCGTATTGTATTGGCATCTCGGTGAGACACTAACTGTGTCTCGCCGATGCCACATTGAACTCATATCGATGTAGTCAAGAGTCATGGTCATAGCCCTGACTTATTGCTTTCCCCAGGAGGTCATAGCGAGTCACTAAGGTTACACCGAAGTTCCCATATCTACTGAGCACCAAATGGAAGTCGGCAAGACTCACATCTATCGCCGAGAGTTCATACCGATCTTCATATGCTACTCCGAAGTGTTCACCTATTGCCAAAACATTTGTCCATCGCTGAGAGAACTTACCGATTTATATATGTTTCACCGAAGACCAACTATTGCCAAGAGTTACCCCGATAGCCATCAGCTATGATGGCTATTGGCAAGACAATAGCTTATTGCTCAGACTTCATAACGAAGTCTAAGAGTTATATTGATAACTCCCAAGTAGTCCCTGTTGGCATGACTCTCATCTATCGCTAAGACCTTTCTCCGATAGCTTTGAGTTATACCGAAGATTAACACTTGAGTCTTTCATCGCTGAGACATAGTCACTTCGGTAGGACATCATACCGATGGCATTTCCTTCGGCCAAGCCTCCCTGATGAAACAAAACAAACACTGTCGGCAAGAGATAAACACTTTGCTGAGACATCTCCCCGAATGTTGAAGTCATAGTTCCGAAACTCCAGTCGCCAAGAGTCTCGCTGATACACGAATGAATGGCCTTTCAGACAGATATCTCCCGAGTGCTATAAGGTCACAACAAACACACCTTGTCACAGTGATAGCTACACAGTAAACCTTTCAGCAAGACTTCGTCAGGGTCACAGCGACTTGTTCAGAATTGGATAAAACAAACTGCTAGTCGGCCAGACAATCAGAATGTCACACCGACATTGCTCTAAAGGAGGTTTCAGTCTGTAATGTTTGAGGCACTTTTTCCAACAATCTCCCACTTGACGAAGATCATTCAGACACCTCTAGAGCCCACAAAAAATACTTTACTGAAAAACATGGGCACTAAGGCCCATTGAACTGGCACACCACCTGAACTTGTTTGTGCTCACCGGATTCGTTAATGCATCTGTAGCATTCTCTAGAGTATCAATCTTTTCCAAATTGACCTTTCCATCCTCAACCATTTCTTGTACAAAGTGGTATTGTACATCAATATGTTTTGTTCTGACATGGAAAGTTGGGTTCTTTGCTAGACAAATGACACTTTGACTGTCACATAAATTTTTTATTTCCCCTACATCAAAACCAATGTTAGAACACAAACGTTTCAACCATACAACTTCCTTACAAGCATGAGTAGCTGCCATGTATTCAACCTCTGTAGTGGACAAAGCGACTACAGCCTGCTGCTTGCTCATCCAACTCATCGCACCACCATTCAACATGAAAATATATCCACTGGTGGAACTCCTGCTGTCAATATCCCCTGTCCAATCAAAATCTACATATCCCCGAATGCTGAGAGTTCTTTGTGATTCAACTGAATTCCCATGGTAACACAATGCAAAATCTGAAGTTCCCTTCAAATACCTAAACACTCTCTTCACAACATCCCAATGTATTCTTCCTGGATTAGCCATAAATTGACTAAGTACTTCCACTGCTTGGGCAATGTCTGGTCTTGTACAGACCATTGCATACATGAGACTACCTACAACACTAGCATAGGGCACACTGGTCATGTCCTCCATCTCAGTAGGAGATCTTGGACAGTCCTCAATAGATAGCTTCATTCCCTGCATGACTGGAACAACTAACTGTTTGCAATCATTCATACAAAATCTGTCTAGAACAGTCTTTATATACTTACTTTGACTGAGCCAAAGCTTTCTATTCTTCCTGTCCCTGGTTATCTCCATCCCCAGAATATACCTTGCTGCACCAAGATCCTTCATTTCAAACTTAGCAGACAACTGAGACTTAAGATCAGAAATCATTAGCTTGCTATTTCCTATGAACAACATATCATCAACATAAAGAGCAATAACAAGCACTTGATCACTTTCAGCTTTATAGTATACACAGGATCAGATTTTGATCTCACAAAGCCTAAAGATAATACATAGGTATCAAATTTCTGGTACCACATTCTAGGTGACTGCTTTAACCCATACAGAGACTTCTTTAATTTGCATACCAGTTTTTCTTTACCTTTCTCAACAAAGTGCTCAGGCTGGGACATATAGATTTCTTCTTTAAGATCACCATGAAGAAATGCGTCTTCACATCCATCTGTTCAACCTCTAAGTCATAAGCTGCTGCAAGTGACAATAGAAATCTAATGGACGTCAGCTTTGCTCAGGAGAAAATATTTCCCCATAGTCAATTCCCTCTACTTGGGAATAACCCTTTGCAACCAGTCGTGCTTTGTATTTTTCTACACTACCATCCAGACCAATATTTTTCTTAAATACCCATTTATAGCCCACAGGTTTTCTGCCTTTAGGCAAGGGCACAAGACTCCAGGTTTCATTTTTATCTAATGACGCCATTTCTTCTTTCATGGCTTCCAACCAAGAATCTGAATAAGACATTTTAATTGCCTCCTTTACAGTCCTAGGCTCATCAGTGCTAGAAATCAAGGCATAGGCACAAGTAGAATCAATTAATGAGAACCCATACCTATCTGGTTGTTTCCTTTCTTGGGTTGACCTCCTCACTGGCTGAGGTTGAGGTTCATCTTCTTCAGAGCTTTCAGAACTGCTTGAGCTCTCCTCAGTTTTAGGTACATTTTGAATCTTCAATTCCTCTTTCTCTAGTGTAGGAGGAATTGCTGCTACATCATTACTGTTTTCTGACTTTGTCTTTGATTGCAGATCCAAGTTGGAAGGTTTCAGCTCACGAAAGATTACTCTTTTGCTGTATACGACCTTCTCTGTAACAGGATTCCAAAGCTTGTATCCTTTAATGTTAGCACTATAGCCAATAAAAATACACTTAACAGCCTTGTTCTCCAACTTAGATCTTTTTACATCCGACACATGTGCATATGCCTCACAGCCAAAGATTCTAATATGTCTAAGAGAGGGCTTCTTACCAGACCACGCTTCCAAAGGTGACTTATCAACAAGAGCAAAGTTCGGAGACCGATTAACCAATTAACATGCAATAGCAGTAGCTTCAGCCCATAACTTCTCCTCCAAACCATCACTACTAAGCATACTTCGTGCTCTCTCCATCACTGTCCTATTGAACCTTTCTGCAACTCCATTTTGTTGTGGAGTGTAAGGTGTAGTCTTGTGTCTTTTGATTCCATGGTCTTTACAGTATCTTTCAAATTCATAGAACATAATTCACCGCCATTATCAGTCCTTAAGCATTTTATTGTTTTACCAGTCTGATTTTCAACAAGATTTTTAAACTCTTTAAATCGACTAAACACTTTTGATTTACTTTTCAAAAAATATATAAATGCTCTTCTTGAATAATCATCAATGAATGACACATAGTATCTTGATATAGACAAAGAAGGAACATCTACTGGACCAAACACATCCGAATGAATATAGTCTAACAAATCAGAAGATTTATGAGGACTGTCATAAAATGAAACACGGTGCTGCTTTCCATATATACAGTGTTCACAGAATTCAAATTCCAGATTACAATCTTCAAGCCCCTCTACCAGGTTTTTGTTTTTCAAGGTTTTTAAACCTTTTTCTCCTATGTGGCCTAACCTATGATGCCAAAGCATAGTCTTTTCTGCAGGAAATTTTACTTCTGTAGAGTTTACATAATTAGGGACAATTCCCTCTTTATCTCCATGAGCAGCTTTCAGTGACTTCGAAGAGACACTATTACATTGAACAGCTTGTGCATCTAGCTTGTACAGGGTACCAATTCGAGCACCTCTAGCCAACACCATTGAACCTCTAGTCATCTTACAGCCACTTCCCGAGAACAAGACTTGTACTCCAATATTATTTAGCTTACTAACAGAAAGTAAATTCTGAGCCAGACCTAGTATGTGCATAACATCATTGATCCCCTTTATTCTGCCATCAGGGAATTGGATTCTGACTCTTCCACGACCTACAATTTCCAAGGTTGAATCACTCGCCAAGTACACCTTTCCACCATCGTATTCTTCATACTTTGTAAACCATTCTCTGTGAGATGTCATGTGGAACGATGCTCCAGAATCGATCAACCAGACATCATCTGATGCCTGAGTAGCCAAGGCTGCAATGAAGGTGTCACCATCACTATGAGAAGAACCATTATCGGAAGATCCTTTCTTCTTCTTTTTCTCCTCTTTACAGTCCTTTCGGACATGACCAGGTTGCCCACAGTTCCAACACTTCACCTTGGACTTCTTGCCAGGAGACTTTGATCTCCCCTCTGATTTTGATTTGGAATTCTTGTCCTTCTTCTTGCCTTTCTCCTTTGACCTTCCTCTGACAGCAAGAGCCTCCTTCGCCATCTCAGAAGATTTTCTTCTCATTTCTTTTGGCAGCAAAGAACCAACAATATCTTCCATTTTAAAACTGGATGTTGTCCTCCTAATAGCCATCACTAGATGATCCCATGAGTCTGACAAAGAACATAAAAGAAGCATACAACGATCTTCTTCTTCAATCTTTACACCAACATATGTTAATTGTGCGAGCAACATGTTAAATGCATTCAAATGATCAGCTACAGATCCTCCTTCCTGCATTCTCAAAGAGTAAAGCTTCTTTCTCAAGAACAACTTATTCACCAAGGATTTCCCCTGATAAATGGACGCCAGTCTTTTCCACAAGAGAGAGGCAGTCTTCTCTTCATGCACATTGAGAAGAACTGAGTCTGCCAAACAGAGCCTTATCAGCCCCTTTGCTTTTCTATCTGCAAGGTCCCATTCTTCTTGCTTCATGCCTGTAGGCTTAGTTCCAGACACAGCAAGCCAAAGGTCTCGATCTACTAAGAGATCCTCCATCTTGAGTTTCCACAATTCAAAGTTACTGCCATTGAATTTCTCAATTTCAATCTTCCCAGATAAACTAGACATCTTAATCAGGAATAGAAATAACAATCTCTACAAAACTCCCAATCAACATTATCGACTCAAAAACCCAATGTACCCTCATGATAACCGCCGTGCCTCGATACCACTCTGCAAGGAAAAATAGATGTGGAAAACAATTTTCCTAACATCAATACCTCAGGAAAGAATGTAGTACTTTTAAATTTTCAATTACAGTCAAAATTGAGATGCACTATGAGACAGATTACAGAAATAGAGTATTTAGACAAACACACATGAACACCAGATATACGTGGGAAAACCCTTATGGGAGAAAAACCCACCACACCAAGAGAAATCACTTTGTATTACAGTAATCAAAATTACATACAATTCCAGACTTATCTTTCTGGTGTCACTATACAACAGCATTCATCACGAACCTTCTTCGAACAGAAAACTTCCAAGTTATAGCCTTTACAGATTTTAAATCCTTCATTGATATAGTTTGAATTCTTCATGCTTCACTGTTGATTGAACTACTATCCAACCACAAAGCATCTACAATTTCCAACTATATCCATGGTGTTCCTTGACTGTCGAGCTCCCTCACAGAACCGTCACAATGAACAGACTCCCAATGGTTCCAATTCGGCTCTTCTGATTCGTCCACGTGATGCCACATCGGAAGTCATACTCGGTCAATAGAATTCGTATTGTATTGGCATCTCGATGAGACACTAACTGTGTCTCGCCGATGCCACATTGAACTCATATCGATGTAGTCAAGAGTCATGGTCGTAGCCCTGACTTATCGCTTTCACCAGGAGGTCATAGCGAGTCACTAAGGTTACACCGAAGTTCCCATATCTACCGAGCACCAAATGGAAGTCTGCAAGACTCACATCTATCGCCGAGAGTTCATACCGATCTTCATATGCTACTCCGAAGTGTTCACTTGTTGCCAAAACATTTGTCCATCACTGAGAGAACTTACTAATTTATATATGTTTCACCGAAGACCAATTGTCGCCAAGAGTTACCCCGATAGCCATCTGCTATCGGCAAGACAATAGCTTATCGCTCAGACTTCATAACGAAGTCTAAGAGTTATATCGATAACTCCCAAGTAGTCCCTGTCGGCATGAATCTCATCTATTGCTAAGACCTTTCTCCAATAGCTTTGAGTTATACCGAAGATTAACACTTGAGTCTTTCATCGCTGAGACATATTCACTTCGGTAGGACATCATACCGATGGCATTTCCTTCGACCAAGCCTCCTCGATGAAACAAAACAAACAAACACTGTCGGCGAGAGATAAACACTTCGCTGAGACATCTCCCCGAATGTTGAAGTCACTCCGAAACTCCAGTCGCCAAGAGTCTCGCTGATACACGAATGAATGGCCTTTCGGCTAGATATCTCTCGAGTGCTATAAGGTCACAACAAACACACCTTGTCACAGCGATAGCTACACAGTAAACCTTTCGGCAAGACTTTGTCAGGGTCACAACGACCTGTTCAAAATTGGATAAAACAAACTGCTAGTCGGCCAGAAAATCAGAATGTCACACTGACATTGCTCTAAAGGAGGTTTCAGTCTATAATGTTTGAGGCACTTTTTCCAACAATCTCTAGGAAGACTCCTACAAATTCCTTTTATTTAAGAGGGAAGCCAAAATTATGGAATCTATTTCACACATGACCTTCCATCCTCTTGAACAAAATCTCTCCAATGCTATAAGAATGTCCCTAGCCTCTATTTGATTATTAAATTGTAGATCCATATAAGTAGAGAAGAAAAATGAATTTATCCTTCACTATCAAGACCTCTCCCAATCCTTGTAGTACCCGGGTTGCCCCAAGAAGAGCCATCAATATTAATTTTAAATAAATTACGAGGAGAAGACCACTTATCTAATATTTTCACCTTCCTAGAGGATGCAATCTGTTGACAAGAGATTTGAGGAATAGGAAGGGTACAACTCCAAAAGGTTAGCAATGCACACATCAAAAGAGATAAGCAGTTAATTCATACTAAATTTAGCCTCATAGTATCTTTGGCTTACACCTAATATTATGCCAAACTTGTGAGATTAATCTTTGGTGATCTTGGAATATTAGATCGTTTCTCTCCAACTAAATCTATCATAGAATAAAAGGACCAATATCCCATTCAACCCTAAGGATGGAGGTTGAAGTAGGAGATGGCCCATACTATCCCCAGACCCAAACAAGGAAGTATCATGAATAATAAATCTATTACAAACCTTCCACTTTAAGCTCTAGATCTCCACAAAGAAAGGGCATTGCAAGAAAAGGTGATTAGTATATTCTTCACTACTACCATAAAGAAGACAAAAGGATGGCCCATGAAATCCTCTCTTTCTAATGTTTTCTAGGTGAAAAAATTATTTTAACTTAGCAACCATATGAAAAAATTATACTTAGGCAAACCAAACTTATTCCAAACTCTTATCCACTAGGCAGACTCTCTCTATATATCCCTCTTTTTACTACTGTAAGAAATGATACCAAGAGCTATTGAATATACTCCTTAAGAATTATATCCCTAAGCAAGGAAAATCCTATTCTCCAAGGAGTTGTATGGTCAATTCACAATAATTGAAGCTAGAGTGTCCCAATCCTCTAAAGAATCCCTCTATGCCAACTTTGGGCTTCCCTCCATTGATAAAATCATGAACTTCTCTATAAGAATAGTGCACTTAAAATTAAGAACTTTGGACCATCCTACCTACAGAAAAATATCACACAAAGGTTGAATATGGGGAAAAGGAGGAATAAGGGGATGGTTATATCAAGAATCCTTTCAAAAAAACATTATTACTTGTATTAGTTATCTAGAAGAGCCCTTTTTTAATTAGAAAAGTTCCCTTTTTAATAGTATTCTAGATCATAGAACCTTTCCTAAACAATTCCATCCATGGAATGTCCTCATCCACACCTCCTCCAAAGTACTTAGAATTAACAATTCTTGCAAAAGGTTGATCTAAATTTTTGCACCACCTCCAATATAATTTGATTGTTAAAGCTTAAAAATTAAGATTTGATTGTCAAATATTGTAATGCCAAAATTTGCATATCCTTGCTATTTTACATTATATCTTGTCCTCACTTTGGCCTCCTAATATGATTTATAGATTGAATATAAAATTTTAGAACTTTGGCTTTATGTTTAACATTTTTTTTGAAAAGTTGAGCTTTTTGAATTTGAATCTCTAGATGGGAGTGCAATGTGTATGTTCATGCAACACATTAGTATCTTGTGAAAATTCATGAATCTAGTGGTTTTTTGAGCATTACTCTCTTAGCATCACCAAGTGTCAAAAGATTAATGACTCTACATGCATACCAAATAGCTCTTCGACATCTATCCTTCATTTGGCTTCCAATTTTGATTTTCAACTCTCATTCTATCACTTGAAAGAATCTTGAAGAAGAATCCAACAAAATACAAAGATTTATTAGTGTTAGAATTGGCTATGGATGCCAAGATCTATGGACCAAATGGAAAGCACAAAAAGAGAGAGAGAATATGACAAGAATAAACTGTATTCAATGTCATTGATATGATATGATTCTGATTGATTACAAATGAGAGAGACCCCTTGGTTATATAGCCAAGGTGAGAACATAGAAGGGCATAAGATAATGACAAGTGTCGTAATCTTATGAAATGAGACAACTATGAAGAGCTATCACTCCACTTAAGGTGGAGAGATAATCACATGATGTGTCCACAAAAAGTGGAAGTGATAAAGTAATGACATGTCAAGTCCACCAAAAGTGGAGATTCTCCAACAACCTCCTATGTGGTCCCTAAGTAAACTTAACTAAGGTGTAATCATGATCTAGGACAAGGTACAAGACATTTAATTACACCAACAATTAGTCATCCTTGCATGTGATTACTACTATATTTTCAACAAAAAATCTTTGTGAGCTTGTGGAAAAAATTGAGACAAAGTAGCATTTGTCCTCTTGGTGTTTACAAAATCTTCAAGGTGACATTGTTTCCTTTCTCCTTTTGTTTACCTTTTCATCTTTGTTTGTAAATCCTAAGTGCTAGCATTGCACGTTTAGGATTCTTCTTAAATCATTGCTATTGTCAATTTAGCTTAATAATTTCATTTTTTGTCCTTCTTTATTTTAAAATAGAAATACCAAAATAGGGGGTTGATTGAGGAAAGCCCATAAACATCTACAAATATATATATTGATTATTGCAAGTTTTGTTGGAGAAGAAGCTATCTCTTTTAGTGATATCTTTCTAGTTTCTTGTTCATATTTTTCACTCTAATTTATTCAAACATTTAAATAGATTTGGTCAAGTTATCCTCGGTAATTGTAGTTGCTCTTTTATTCAATAATTTTCCTTTATG
The DNA here is from genome assembly GCA_007258455.2 of Sequoia sempervirens. Classification (NCBI taxonomy): domain Eukaryota; kingdom Viridiplantae; phylum Streptophyta; class Pinopsida; order Cupressales; family Cupressaceae; genus Sequoia; species Sequoia sempervirens. The sequence goes on along the minus strand of VDFB02052795.1, from coordinate 79,043 downwards.
TTTTGTGTATACGTATATCTTTTCTATACCTGGTTGTGCTTTTGGTTTTGTGTTTGACATGGACAACACATTGCATGGATTTC